>JANFCV010000319.1:0-272896 GCA_024500475.1 Phthorimaea operculella | reverse complement strand
AGAGAAGAAAAATCAACACGGCATTATAGGTGGAAAATTAGAAGCTTCCCTCACCACAAAACTTAGGCTTACTCTAGTAATAGCTAGGTAGGCTGATGGAAGCAAGATTGGATAGGCAGGCAGGGCACAGGCAATCTTGGTGATTGAAGGCACGAAAGTATAGTGGTTTTTCATATTGCAAAATGGAAATGATAGAATGGTTGTTTGCCAAGGAATTCCTTGCGGTTTGATTTGATTTGATTTTGATTTGAATTTAAAGGGAATAGGGAATTCGAGACATTATGATGGAACCACAAGATAAATGTTTAGAAATAACTTGAGTGCAACTTGAGTGACTCTAGATTCTTCAAATGTCGCGAATGTTTGGTTGCGTTGGTTGCTAATTTGAATATGACGGACGTCGAAGAAATATGACATAAGGCGAGAAACTGTCATGTATATTTATAATTTTTGCGCTGCGAAGCCTCGAACTGCATTCTTAATTTCGAACCTATTCTCGTACAAATACGGTAACTGTCAAACGGTTAGGCTCTCGCGTCCGTCGACGCAGCGTTGTGCAATATGCTGCGCTAGCGGATGCGTCTATGACATAAACCGTGTTTGTATCAAAATATGGTGGCAAATCGTATTTTGTTAACGCATAGAATAACACTGCTCAAAAATAACACAAAAACGGACGTTACGTGTGTTTCTCACCTATTTATCTGTATCCAAAGGAAGGCGGTTGGATTTCGAATACCCTTCATATTCCTTAAACGATAAATAAAATAATTTATGCCCAATTAGTTCTTGAACCAGTTGGTCGCCATATCATAATGACCAAGTTAATTTTACAAAACAGGATTCTCTGCATTCTCATTCAGTGTCAACCAATTTGTGTCTGACATCGACACATCACGATCTCAATGCACACAAAAACTTTATTCGCACCTAAATTTGTCCTTTGCTGACTGACACGAACCGTTCCAAATGTAACCATCACGACTATAACAGGTTTTTCTCCAATTTGCTCGGAAATGGCTTCATTACTTTAAAAAAAGAATACGTCAATGGGCTCATTTATGTTGTCAAGGCGCAGAGGACTGTAATAGAAATTGCCGGACTAGGCCGGTAATAAAAGGGTTCTTAAACTTCACACTTTCGTGATTAGGTGTTTTATGGAACACAATTTGTTTAAAGTTTGAAGGCTGAATGTGAATTTCCCGCGCATTCTTTATGAAACGGAACGTAAGCAAAACCAGCGCCAACGCTTTGCGAACTTTAAAAGTTACAAAGTGTCAATTTTATCACGATTTAAATATTTGTTTCCTTGCAAATTGGAGAAAAGCACTATACAAACCTCGGCCGTTACAAAGTGTCAATTTTATCACGATTTAAATATTTGTTTCCTTGCAAATTGGAGAAAAGCACTATACAAACCTCGGCCGAAATAACAATTTCTGGTCTCGTTTACTTTAGAAGGCCTCGACTTCGTCTCGGCCTTCCAATGCCACTCGACCAGAAATGGCTATATACTCGGCCTGTGACGTAATGTACTATTACAGTGGTGACAAAAAACACAGCAACAATGTCGGCAACGGCGACACGACACGTGAAATCATCGAACTCGGCGAACATACTAATGTGCAAACAGTGGTGGAAGGTGTGCTGGATGTACGGTGACCAAGAAAAGTACTACAGACAACTCTATGGACGACGGAAAGGCACGCACATGAACAGCACCTTCATAAACTTCGACCTCACCGACAAACCGAGACCCGGCGCTCAAATCACAGAACTAACAGACGATTTTTTCGAGAACGACGAAATCGAACCAGCCCCAGATGAAAAAGTCCTCCAAGAGAACAAAAAAGAATATTTCGGAGCCGAATCTGAACCGATCTACGGTTTCGACTCAACGTGGCAGAAAGACCAAAGACGACAGCCGATCAATTACGAAGACTACATGAGCGCAACAGAACTAGACCAAATCCTAGGTACAAGTATAAACGCTGATAGTTTAAGAAGTATGCTCAAAAACGGTCTACCTCAAAGCAATCAACTTATAGACGCTAAAGAAGAAATACGTAGAGACGGTGACTTAGTAGGCAAAAGTTCTAAAACAGTGTGCAGAACAAAGAGAGGGGCTTTAGTGACAGAAGAGACAGAAATATCCACTGATGGAAAGACGACTGCTAACATGAAATTCCAAAGATCAACGGTGAAGACGGGTCCAAACAGAGTGAAGGAGACTTTGCAGCCTGTGAAAGAGGATAAAGTGGTGGAGCAGTACTCGAGGAAGAAATGTGTTGGAGACACGTTGACAACCAAAACGACGACGACGGTGACGGTGACGCAGACGACGGTTACCTGCTGCAATGAGTGAGTACCTAACATAGGTTTATTTTTATATCTACAGAAATAATAAAAAATATTCACTGTCACACACCGTTTTAGTCGCAGAGATTTGGATGTTTCTCACACAATATACGAAATTTTGCGGCTGAATCACTATTTCAATCCCTAGAATTAATTTGATCGCAAATTGTATTATTTTATGTAGATGGTAAACTACTGATATTTTACTGTATACGTAGCTTAGGTTAGTATAAAAATCGGAGGTGTTCGTGTCGTATCACAAGCAGTATCTTTTTTATGGCAAACGCTTCAAGTCCAAAATGTTTTTATAGGTACAAAATGTGTTTCTAAAATCTGTCGTCGAAATACAGCATCGAAGAAAGTCTTTAAACAAAGTTTTAACTTAGAATGAAATAATTCAGTATACAAGACAATGCCAAATGACCGTACTTAAGGCGAGAAACACACGTAACGTCCGTTTGTGCGTTATTTAGCGCTATCGCATGCGTTAGATGCGATTCGCATGAAAATACGGTTTATGTCAAACGGTCGGTCAGCGTTGTGCGATGCAAAACCGTTTGACATTAACCGTATTTGTATGGGGAATAAGGTCGAATTTCGTATTGCCATAACGCGACGTAGCGCAAAAATTACGCACAAACGGACGTTATATTGTGTTTTCCGCCTACAGTTTCTGTACACGCGTCGGTAAAAGCAAACAGACGTACACAATGCCCATACTCTACTTGATGGATGGACCTCTCGAGCGTATGGTCACTGAGCGACAGTAGTTCAAATAATGCGAATGAATTATTGCAGAATAAATACCGGCTTTTGCTGCAAATTGCCTACATAGTTGTAGGTATTTTAAATATCGTATCGTACGTATAACTCGTTTTTTATAACTGTGCGCATGGAGCTGTCAAAAATCCTATACGATTTGACAGTTCAACTGTCCGATCCCATACATATATTGACAGCTCCATGCGTACAGTTATAAAAATCGAGCTATTATAAAGTCTAGACAAATTTAAAGCAGTAGTTCTTCTTTTTCATCGAGTCGATGAGCAACAATATAATTTTTATCCGACCATTATTCGGCCACACTGATCGCTTTGTGGTGGTTCTATTAGAAAACATTTACTTTGTTTACAATCTAGTTCGGAATTGACACAGCCCAAAGGCCTGGAAGACCCGCCCACCCAAGTCATCAAAACGACCACTTTCCAGGGCCTCTTGTCTGGTATTTGTCATTCTATTGCCACTGATTTTCTACACTAAAAACTGTTTGCAGAATACGAAACTACCAAAACCATCCAACTACAACCATCAACTGAAACGATTTATTTTAGCAGACTTCGTCCCCAGGATTCAGAGTTGGTAAACCACCTACTAACTAGGTAACTAGAAGTTACGCGAGTCAGACACATTTTCATACAAAAGTCTGCAACATTGGAGTTTAATAAGCAAGCCAACTTCTTAAAATTCAGCTCAAAATGAACAACAAAGTTGTCATTATGGATCATTATGGGGACCATGGCCAATAACACAGAATACAGAAAAGATATTACAAAAAATACAGAAAAGATATAAGTATTCTGTGGCCAATAACTCTGGTGAGTTGTTTGGCGGCAGACCCAGTCACGTATCTAGGTAACCAACGGCCCCTGAGAAAAAAATTGTAAGGCCCCAACCCCAATCTGGAGCAAATATTTTGTTCCGAATTTGATACACTCTCAAAATTGGAACCAGATTCGTTAAACTCCTCACCTAAATACACGCTAAAAGCTCCAAGCAAGCTTTCTCCGATAGAAATACGCGAGTAAACCTAGCGGATATTTGTAAGCTTCTGTGTCAAACCTATGTCGAATGAAACCCAAACTCCTCTATGGGTTCATGGGTCGAAGGAACCCCACGAAGTCGTGGGCCCGTGGGCACCGCCCTTGGAAGGTAGGCCAGTGGATAGACCTCAAAACAGTTGCTGCTTTCGATTTTTGCACGAGTACGATGAGAGAAGCTAGCAGTTTTTTGTTAACCTTTGTGTCAAGCCCAGCCCAAGCCTAAGGAAACCCACGGGTTCATACGAGACGAAGGGTCCCCATGAAGTCGTGGACGCTCGGACACTGATCTTGGAAGTTAGGCCAGTGAATAGACCTCAAAACAGTTGGTGCTTTCGATTTTTGCACGGGTACGTTGAGAGAAGCTAGCAGTTTTTTGTTAACCTTTGTGTCAAGCCCAGCCCGAGCCCAAGGAAACTCACGGGTTTATACGAGACGAAGGATGATGAAGTAGTGGACGCCCGGACACTGCCCTTGGAAGTTAGGCCAGTGAATAGATCACTCAAAACAGATGGTGCTTTCGTTTTTTGCAAGGGCATGATGAGAGAAGCTAGCGGAAATTTTGTAAACTCCTGTGTCAAGCCTATATCCAAACACATGGGTTCATATGGGATGAGGGTCCCCATGAAGTCGTGGGCCCCGAGCACCACCCTTTTGTAAGTTACACCACTGGATAGACCACGTAACACGCAAACACAGTTGGTGCTTTCGATTTTTGGGTGGGCACTATAACAGAAGCTAGCGGATTCTTGTAATCTCCTGTGTCAAGCCTGTGTCAAAACCATGTGTTTATATCAGACAAAGAGTCCCCATGAAGTCGTAGGCCCCTTCGAAGCTTCGTCACTGGGTAGACCACTCAAAACAGTTGGTGCTTTCGTTTTTTGCAAGGGCATGATGAGAGAAGCTAGTGGATTTTTGTACCTGTGTCAAGCCTGTGTCAAAACCATGGGTTTATATCAGACAAAAGGTCCCCATGAAGTCGTAGGCCCCTCCGAAGCTTCGTCACTGGGTAGACCACTCAAAACAGTTGGGACTCGCCATTGTCAAACCGCACATATGCCGCTGGTCGTAACAGCGGTACGGCGAACTACTTTGTGGTTAAATCTTGGGCTGGTTTAAGAGGTGGGTTGAAAGCGATTGAAAGGTAAAATCATTTCTAGAAATAAACAGCCGGAGTCGGAGAGCCGGAAGAAAGAACTGCGAGGCTGACTCACAAAGGGTTCCGCACCATTATACATAGGCAAATTACAAAAAAATGTATTAAAATAAGGAGGAAAATTGCAATTTCCTGACGCATAAACGGAAGTTACTTGTGTTTCTTGCCTTATGGTTTGTGGTGTGATTTTGATCATCGCTAGTTTGTAACTTGGACTGGTAGAAAGTGGTTTATCCTGAAATCGGTCACGTCCAAGTCGGTTTTAAGATATCATTTTATGCAATTTATTTCAATTCATAACATTTGAGAAAGGGACGTTCTGGTCCAAGAAATCAAAACCATGTGTTATATATTATATTATAACGTTAAACTTTAGATAAATATATTCAGGAGAAATATCTTGTTTTTAATACTTTGGAAAAATAAGCTTGACAATAAACTGGTAATATTCAACTCATAGTCCGACTGCCTGTTTACCTACGTTTTGCTGAAAATGAAAATAGTGCAAAAACTGCTCGTTTTACGAACCATGACGACCACGTCAGTGACTTGCAGACCACCTACAGGGCCACCTGGATAGCAACAATGTGTATGTACTTACCTACCTATAAAAACTGGGTACCTACCTACTTGTGATAAAAAAAAAACAAAGTTTTAATGCGGGCTGAACTGTAGCTCAGATACACATAATACATATAGGGTAACATATATTTGATCCGAATTGTTACTTCTCGAATTTTGATAACCCGAAAATGGTTACTAGAATGCTTTGTTTCCAGATATATTGGTTTACAGAATGACATAATGTCGGACCTACAATTTACAGAAGTATCATTTTCCAGAAAAACTTATAACAAATTTTCAAAACTAAACTTTTTCTTTTGACAACTATTTCGTATGACACCAGTTTCACTACACCAAAACTTTTATTTCCATTTTTTCTCTTCTCATAGTATCATTTGTCAAAAGTTTCAATTTCCATAACTATCAATACTCAGAAAAAGTGCGGCGGGGGTTCGTTTTGTATTTACGTGCAGATGAACATGGGAGAAGGACCTGGAGAGGCTCGTGAGGGTCGTGAGAGTACGGAAATTTGCGGCACCCTGATATATGGCATACTTTCGAATTATTAAGGCAGAATCCAGAGGAGGGTACATATAGGTATCACGCATTTCTAACGTTGTCACAGTGCAATTTCCCGAGCGCTTAAAATTGATGCGGTTATCAAGACTTAGGTATAAAAACTTCAAAATAAAACGAGTTATTTAAGAAAGTTCGCTCTGTCAATTCGCTACTTGACAGACAGGTCAAATGAGCTTCTTTTTAAGACGACTGAAAACGTTATTTTGTATGAAATTATTGAACTATGACGTCATAGTTCAATATTTTGGCTAGAGTCAAAACAATAACTTTCATATAATTTTGGTGTTTATAATTTCTAACTTTTAATATTTTGCCAAACGATGAATGAAGTCTGTAGTATTTTTGGACTATTGTTTTAAGCATATAACTTTTGTATTTTATTTACGACCCTGTCAAGTAGCGAATTGATTGAGAGTCATTCAGAAGACGGTGCATCACGACAAGTTATCAGCCTGTCGCCTGAAATTACAATACACATCAACCCTCAAATCCCTTAGTTGCATTTTACGATACCCACAGGAAAGATATGGGGTGATGCTTTTCTACGCCTGAATCACACGGCAATTTGGGGTCCTTTCATAATCAACAAATATCAAAAACTCAGGGCTATTGAAGAATCCGACTTTTAGGTAGTGTTGCCGCTCGATAGTGGACTATCGAGTGTAAAACAATACCTAAACAATCGATAGTTTTCACTATCGCTCAACTATCGATCGATAGTATCGATAGTTTTTGGACTATCGACGACAGTTCAAAACTATCGATAGTTATTGGACCATCGATTGGCCAAAACTATCGATACTATCGATAGTATTGCATCTTATCGATAGTATTGCTTCATTTTGAACTATCGATACTGTCGATAGTATCGATACTATCGATAGGCCTATCAATTGTATAGGCTTTAATGAATGAATACTATCGATAGTTCGGCAACACTACTTTTAGTGATCAATTTACACTGGTTTAATCCGCATACGCGCTTGGGCTGTAGCCCGTGGAAAAGAATATTTTTGACCACATAGATACATACACACACTCGAAAAACAAAACATGAGGCAGACGGGAAAAAACTAACTAACTCCGCTGCCTCCGCGACAAAGAAGATCTTGACCTCCGAAACGAGCTCTCTCCACTGATCTCTGTCCTGCGCGATCTCCTGCCAGTTGCTGACTCGAAGATCGCGCAGGTCAGACTCTACCACGTCTCTCCAGCGCTACGTGGAAAAAAAACAAACCTAAAAAGCACATTCGAACTCACGCAATGAATAAATAAACTTATACTCGTACAAGTTTAAACACGTGTTAAACAGGGTAAACTTGAAGCTTATTACAGTTCCAAATGAAACATAGCCGGAGAACCACCTGCTTTAAATCATGTACAAGGTGTATACCCCCTGCTGTGTACTCGGAGAAAGTGGAATCGGTTTATTAGTAAGGAAATATTGCTTGGCTTTTGATTTGTAGTTTTATTATGGTATTCGTAAGTAGCACGATTCAATCTTTGAATTGAACGATAAGTATCATTTAATATTCTGAAACGGCACCGTTGAAGCACTCGGGAATAATTAATTACCGTTCGTGAGATAGGTACAGAATCCTAGCCATCATAGATACAATCAAGCAAATTTTTAGTACCTATAATATTAATTGTTTTGTAGCGGTAAATAAAATACGGCACATCTACTTGTAAATTATTACGGTTTATTTTTGGAGATGCAGCCTCGTGGTGACAGACAGACAAACAGTGAAGTCTCAGTAATAGTGTGCCGTACAGGGTTACCTTTACTTTACAGCCTTTAGTTTCCACTGTATTGAAATTTAAATCCAAAATCAAGGTGAAAGAACGGAAGGATGTTGGGAAGCCAATAAAATTTGCAAAACCTTGAACAGTGTTGTAGGAATCGAACTAATATAACAAAAAAGAAAAGAAGGGAATGTAGCAAAAAGAAAACATGGTTACGTGTGTTTCTCGCCTAAGCATCAACACACGTTCGAACAGAAATCAGACATAAACTTTGTAACCAGAGATAGACATAAAATCGATAAATAAATCCAAACAGATGTCGACAAAATCAGGAAGGCTCCATCCATCGATCAATTGGAGAGAGCTCGACATCGATGGGTACAAACAGTAGCGTTGTCGATAGATGATAGCATCGCTTGTGACTCTTGTGAGCCTTGTCCGCCCGCCGCGCCGCCGCCATCTTGTTTTTAGGGTTCCGTGTCGAAAGGGTTCATTCATCGACATCGATGGGTACAAACAGTAGCGTTGTCGATAGATGATAGCATCGCTTGTGACTCTTGTGAGCCTTGTCCGCAAGCCACACCGTCGCCATCTTGTTTTTAGGGTTCCGTGTCCAAAGGGTTCATTCATCGATCAGTCGGACAGAGCTCGACATCGATGGGTCAAACAGTAGCGTTGTCGATGAATGATTGCATCGCTTGTGATTCTTGTGATTATTTTGTAATTATTCCACTCCCGTTTTATATTTTTTTGTTATTTAGTTTCATCTTAAATGTTAAATTAATAGAATACAAAATAAATGTACTCAATGTAAACAATAAATCAATTAAAAGATAAATTCCACAGCTGTGTACGAAACCATTCGAATGCAAGTCCCACTCGCGCTTGGCTGGTTTTATTTACTTTTTATTTTATTTCTGAAGTGCAAAAGGCGTGTTGCCGGCCAGTGTCGTTAAATTGTGCGGAATAAATTGTGGATAACTCAGATCTCGTGAGAATAAGATATTAATCTGGCCACAGAATAAGAATATACCTATAAGGCTATAAGTAATAGTTATCTGACGGACGAAAGTCTTGCGTTGTGCATCGGATGTGGTAATTTGCGTATCGCATGCGTTAGAAATATGCGAAATCACACAACGCTGCGTCAACGGATGCGTTTGTCTTACCATTACCTATCTTCCTACCATTATACCAAATCAGTTGGGTTCAGTGCAATGTGTTTTATTAGTCAACAAAAATTCATGTAGCAAAAGAATTCGGCTCTGTTTTATGACCAGCCGCCTGCCTAACGTCAACCATCTTTGGGAAAGCTATTATAGGAGGTATCACCGACACCGTGCAGTTGT
This sequence comes from Phthorimaea operculella, assembly GCA_024500475.1. Lineage (NCBI taxonomy): Eukaryota > Metazoa > Arthropoda > Insecta > Lepidoptera > Gelechiidae > Phthorimaea > Phthorimaea operculella. Next base: position 263,327 of record JANFCV010000319.1, on the reverse strand, counting down.
GACCGTACTCGATAGATATTCAGCCGAAGTCAAAACTCTACGTCGCTTTTTACTAAACAATCTGAGTGGACTTAGGGGTGGCAGTATTCTTAGCCGCTACCACAGGTGACACGACATACCGTATTTGAGTATGATAATAAGGTGGAAATTTTCATTTTCCTAACGCATACGTTACGCAGTGCTAAAATAACGCAACGGATGTTACGTATGATCCCCGGCTCATTCCAACTACCTACAACAAATTGCAACGCTTTACATACATTTTCTATCTTAAATACCGGAGAAAACTAGTTTACTCTAGATTCCGCCAGATGGAGCGATAATTAATCCAGATTAGTTTGAGTGATGAGGTCTAGACGAGCTAGTGCTTGTGTATGACCTGGATTCAGACCTAGAACTAGCTCAGTTACACCGTTAGCATGTCCTGTCAACGATTAAATACTCAACTGTGACAGATTTGTTAAGACGAGATACACATGTAACGTTCGATTGTGCATTATTTTCACGTTTCGTAACGTTGCGTTAGGACAATACGAATTTCGACCTCATAAAAAAACAGTTTGTGTCTAATGGTTTGACAGATGCATCCGTCGACGCAGCGTAGCGCGATGCGCAGTGCTAACAGAAGACTCTGATAAACCATTTCACATATTTGTATGATAATAAGTTAGGAAATCAAATTGTCCTAACGCATGCTATAGTGCTGCGCAATCATAAAGCACAAACGAACGTTGCGAGTGTTTCTTGCCTAAAAAAAACTAGATTTCTTGATAAACTTTGAAAACACGCCTACTCTATGGATCTTTTCGAAGCATCTGACACTTCAACACGTGATACTCCCTCCATAAAAAACTTTCCCCTTACACCGACACGGTAGACCCTCAGCTGAACATCCACCCAAGAATCCATGTACTCATTCTCATGCATGCCTGCCATACCGTCCGTATAATTGGTCCCTTGTAAAGGGTGTTCGACAAGGGGCACGACTGGGCCCGCCGTTACTCATTATAGACGCTAATGAGCCGAGTACATTGCCGGTTTAAACAATACATGTAAATGGTTGGAGAATATTGGACACATATAGGTATATACAGGAATTAAGGCATGATATGTATGTGTGTGTCTGTGTGTGTGTGTATCAGTACCGTATCTTACTGCGCACGCTTCGGCTATCTTGCCTTATTTTTTATCCGAACAGGTGCTATAAATCAGAGCCGGCTCGATAGCGCCGCTTTCGACTAATTATCAGCTCGTTGCCGGCCTTAGCCGGACGATGTGCGGGTGACAGTAAAACCTCAGACAAGTGGCGCCTCCGAGTAGAAAAAAATACGGTCGAATAATATGTGAGCTGTTTCCTTGTGGTGGTATACTAAAACGATAAACGATTCAATTAACGCTGATGCTAACAATCTTAAACTGTATAATGCTAAATAGCAGCTTCTGAAATGGTTGGTTACGTTAAAAAAGGCATTGCATTACCAAGAAACTGGACTGCTACTAAAACTATGTATTAAGAAATAGATAATATAATATGATAAGAAGAGGTACTATGAGGTGGTATTTCAAAGTCTAATTCCATTAATAACAAAACACACATTCGCTGTTATCTACGTATAAAAACAAATTGAGATATTTTTTTGTTTATTGATATTAATGCCATACGTTCATATTTGATTTCTAAATATTTTGTGACTTAATTGGTAGCGACTAGCGAAGGCTAGTCCATTCAGGGTGTTTCGTTAAAGGCGAAGTAGAGATTTTGACCTCGGCTGAATATCTATCGACTATGGTCAACCGCATGGTGGCGGTGATACCACCTACAATAGCATTCCCAAAGAGAGTTGACGACTGGCAGGCGGCTGGTCATAAAAAAGAGCCAAGTCCTGATTTTGTGATCTAACAAAACATGTTGCGCCGATCCACACTGATTATGATAAGGGCAGGAAGATGATAATGATGATTTTAGAACGAAAATATTTTTACTGTGGGTCGCTAGTTTCGCTGCGGTTGCACCTTAACTGGTAGTGTGACAGAAGCCTAAGACTGCTTAGACCAGTTCCAAGTTATGGGCATATCCAATTATATCTTCCGCGGTATGACCTGCTAACCTTCGTAAACTATTTAGGTACGGTTTTTAGGATTCTGGTTTGCTACATGAAAGATCGTCAGATTTGAAAGTCGTTCTTCCTTCCCTGAGCTGTTTAAGTTTATTTGATGTTATTTCTTGGTGTCTCATTTATTATCAATTTCCTGCAATCTTCTAGATCTGTGTCATTGTATGTGTTCGAAACGTTGTTGGTGGTCTGTTTATTTCCATGTAACTCAATTTGGCATTTCTTGTGTATGTATCGTATCTGTGCAATAAAAAAGGCATAGCGTACTATAAATTAGAGAAACAATCGCTGCTGCCACGTCTGGCAAAAAACTAGATATTTGTGACATCGTTTGTAAGTAAAGATGGAATTTAAGGGAATAAAATAAAAATAATAATGATCAAATTTAGTTTCATATCGTGACTATAGTCATTAGTCATCAATGTCATCATCTTCCTGCCCTTGTCCCAAATCAGATGGAGTCGGACGTAACGCATGTTTTTCGCTTAAAACCAAAGTTCAACTTTTAAAAATAGCCATCAAACTGTATTGTATTCTAACTATTGACGACATTGTCCATAAAATACCAGCTAGTTTGGAACAGACAATTGTTAAAGTCAACGTCGTCGAGGGCTTGTCAAACAAATCGCGGGCTACCGAGAAATTTGACATCTTTTGTCCTTCTCTGGTGTGAAGGGGTAGACTTGGGAAAGAAAGGGACGGTGTTATTGGTTCAGAAAGTGTGAACAAACATTCGTGAGCTTCTGATTTTCGAGAAGTGTGTACAGTAAACCACACAGGTTTATAATGTTACACAAATCATAATAAAGGCACATAGGTAAAGGTCATATTCTTTGGACTAGATGATTAAAGATGGCTCAGACTCAAATGACATTTTTGTATCAGATTTTGCTGTTTTCAATTCATATACAGGGAGTAACAGAAAAGGTATAACAAGCCGAAAGGAGGTCAAGGTACTCATGAAACTGAACAACTTTCCCCATGGAACATTTGGACCTTCCATACAAAATCGCCGATGAGCTAATTGATTTACTATGGGAGGTCCTCATTTATTTTTCATATTTCGACCCATGTTCCATGCGGAAAGTTGTTCAGTTTTATGAGTACCTTTACCTCCTTTCGGCTTGTTATACGCTTTTCGTTACTCCCGGTATTTTGAGATTTTTGACAGTAGCAACCCTGGCTATGTGGCTATGTAACAAGTGACAATCAGGAAAATCCTAAATAGGGTCGAGTGAACAGTGAACCTTCTGTAAACTCTCTATTTTGTGATTTGTGCCTATAGGGCCTATTAGAAAGCCCTTCTTGGTGAAAGTAACTAATTACTTAGATAGCGCTGAATAGGGTCCTAAATCAAGCTGAGAGTTATCGCGGCCAGCAGCTTTATAATTGACAAGTTTTGTATAATAGGCCTATACAAAACGGCGGAAGTGCCCTTACATTGGCTACCTAGAGTAATTTGTATTTTGTAGTGCTGCTCATTGATTGGTTGCTGGAAAGTAAGTGCTACTTCTCTGTTTTGACCTAAACTTTATGAAGGGATCATGCGCTATTTTAGCGCTGCGTAACGTAACGCTACTTTGACGGATGCGTCTGTCAAACCGTTTGACAGACCGCATTTGCATGGGAATAGGGTAGAAATTGGGGTACTCCCTAAGTATAAAACATTTTGATTTTGCCTTTTACTTGAGTGTTTGGTTCACACCTGGTGGTTCAGACTCCACATGTACCTAACGTATGTTTATGTAACAGTATTTTTAGGGTTTCGTAGTCTACTAGAAACCCTTATAGTTTCGTCATGTCTGTCTGTCTGTCTGTATGCCGCGCCCTCATATCTTCGTCAGTTTTAGAGCTATCGACATGAAATTTAGTGAGAAGATAGATCGTGTTGACCCAAATATAGAAATGTTAAGAAAAAAATATTTTAAATGTTTTTTGGACCCCCTCCCATACAAGTGAAAGGGGGGCAAAAAAAATTTTTTTCTTCTGTTATATTGAGTAGGGTATCGTTGAATAGGTCTTTTAAAACTAAGGTGAGGTTTCTTTGAAACAAAGTCACTAAAATGTTTCTGTCACGAGATATTTGCTTATAAAAAGGGCGTTTTTGACCCATTATTTGTTCCAGCTGTAACTTCTAAAGTATAAAAGCTAAAAATTTGAAATAAATATGTAATCTAGACACACGGCAGTGTGTCCGCCAAGTTCGAGCAAAGAACCGACACACCGGCCGTGCGTGGGTTATATTACACGAACCATTTCGGGCCAAGTTCGACCTACCTATAACTCAAAATCTATTTTATCTACGCATATGAAATTTCTAATATCTGTCGAGATCTACTTACTTATCTAAAATACAAAATTTCATTAATGTACCTATTGTAGGTCTTGAGATATTGACGTCAAAAAATCGCTATTTTTACTATACACTCACTGACTGACTGACTGACTCACTCACTCATCAAAAACCTAGACCACTTCCAATGGTCGTATTGACTTGAAATTTGGCATGGAGGTAGGTCTTTAGGTCAAGGTAAAGGAAAAAATCTGAAAATGGCCAAGTGTGAGTCGGTTTTAAAAATAATGAAGGTGTAAATTCATACCCCTAAGGAACTAAAACAAAAAATTTATCTATATCTTCCAACGGTCGTACCGACCTAAAATTCGTTACGAAGTTTTGTAATTTAGTCAGAGTAAAGTAAAAATTGCTGTAATTGCTATGCCGTGTGATGCTGGCTTAGAATAGCATCACCCCAATTCTACCCGTGGGTGTCGTAAAAAGCGACTAAGGTATACTCATCCAGGGAATCCTCGCCAATCCGCCTGCCAAGCGTGGTGAGTATGGCAATACCCCCCGATAGGGGCAGGCCCATGTCCAGCAGTGGACTGTTGTAGCTGTTATGTTATGTTATGTTAAGTAAAAATTGAATATATCCGGCTACGTACATTATACCGCCCTGACTTGGCAAGCTTATCAGTAAATAGAAAACGTGTAAAAAAATCTAAGATATTGAATGGGCAATGCGCTCTAGCGTGTCAGTCGTACAAGACAGCATACAAAATGACAAAACAAAAAAGATTTCTTTGCCACGCAAACGTAGAAAAATTTAATAAAAAAAACTAGTCCATTTCTTTGTAAGAAGCATAGTCCTTAAAGTCCATATTCAAAAATCTGAAAATTAGTATAAATGAGACATTTCCTTAACTAACTTAATCATAAGAAAAAAAGAAAATAAACCTTACAAAAATAAATGAAATCCTACCCAAAACATAAATGTGAAAGGCTGCCAAGTTCGATAATATTGGAATGCTTCGCCTATAAAAGAAGTGAGATCTAAATAAGTACCAAGTTCCATACACAGACCTCAGTTAAAAATAGTTACAGGAATGCACACTTGATTTTCCGCAGTTTGGAAAGTAGATTCTGAATAAATATCATATTAAATACCTAAAATTTTAATTCTTACAAAAACGCAAACCTGTTTTTTTAGCAGTTTCCTTATGACATTTTTATTTATTTTTTTCTGTACTTTGTAATGATATAACTTGGCAAGTTTTAATAGAAAATTATATACTTGACTCATTGCGTTTAGTAGGTTTATAACAAAGTGTGTGAAAACTTGCCAAGTTATATCATTAAAAAGTACAGAAAAAATAAAATAAAAAATGTTATAAGCAAACTGCTGAAAAAACAGGTTTGCGTTTTTGTAAGTATTAGAATTTTAGGTATTTAATATGATATTTATTCAGAATCTATTTCCAAACTGCGGAAATCAAGTGTGCATTCCTGTAACTATTTTTAACTGAGGTTGTGTATGGAACTTGGTACTTATTTAGATCTCACTTCTTTTATAGGCGAAGCATTCTAATATTATCGAACTTGGCAGCCTTTCACATTTATGTTTTGGGTGGGATATAGCTTACAATCTGAAGTTACAATGAAAACTATAACGGATATTGTACCCTTAAAGGTTTCAGAAAAAATTGAGTTTTTCTATTTGCGGTTGGTCATTATACTGCTGCTAAAAAACTAGCAACAAAATTAAGTTTGTAATGCTGAAAAACCTGATATTTAAACGTTGACTACGAAACCCTATTTGTGGGCGTGTCTGACACGCTCTTGGCCGGTTTTTTCTAAAGACCACCAGCACTTCTCAAATTAATAGGTGCTAAAACTAATAGCGTTTGTGCCTGACCTTTTGTTTGGTGTTAATGTTTCATTGTCTAATTATAATTGGCATCAGTCTAGTTCGAGTGAATCTTTTATTGTTGCAAAAACGGTAAAAATTAAATTTGTGTTACAGCTAATTATTATGAATTACGATTTTTTGCTATTTAGTTTGAGTGCAAGTTTTATACATTTCGTAATCAAGCAAAATATACCTATGTACCTGCCCAAATTACCTGTTATATAATAAGATTTCCAGAAATAATAATCAGGCTCGTAAGATTCTTTTTATTTTAGCTTAATATAAATATTTTGCTAGTTTTAAAGGTTCATCAGATACTTTCGTAGATATCTTATGTTATAAGTAAGCAATAAAAGAGTGTGTCAAATCAACTCTCAATTCAAGTTCTTCCAAAATGAATAACCCAAAAACCGCTCACCGTAGCGGACCCGCAGCGGCACCGCGACGGTTCCGCTGCGTCGTTCCGGCGACACCGCGCAAGGTCGCGTTTGGGGGGCTACCTGTGATAATACCTACATACCTGTGTGGTACCGGCTTAGAATAGCACCACTCCATATCTTTCCCGTGGGTGTCGTAAGAAGGGACAAAGGGAATTGAGAGTTCATGTGTATTGCAATATTAGGCGACAGGCTGACAACCTGTCACTATGATGATACACAGTATTCAGTCATTCAGAATTGACTCTCAAACTTTTGTCACACGTGGTGTAAATGCCCTTTTTTGCAGCCGGTTAAGCTCTGCCAACCCCGCAAGGGATATAGGCGTGATATAAGTATGTAGGTACTTTATTTAAGTTTTATGTATTTACAGTCAAGCTCTTGTCTAATTATTTCTAAGGGTTATTTATTCAATAATTCAAACAGCCTATCGCCAGCAAATCACCTTCCCATATAAGGGCCCAACGTATACTGGTCTTCATTAAAATACTAAGACAAACCAATGTAAGTTGATACCTATGTTCAAGTCCTGTTTGATATAATAATTAGGCAACTTTCTCAAATCCGTTAATATTGTCCCCAATAAAAAGAGCCAAGGCCAAAATTAAGCCGTAAAATTGTTCCGAAATTGAGTCATACTAAAATAAAAAGCTTAATAAAGCTATTATTTTTATGGATCGAAAACGCAGCGAAAAAATGGCTTCGCTTGCGCTCAGCAGTGTGGAAACTTCTTACAAGCAAACAGAAGCGCGACGCCGCCGCTTACAAGGAAAGTGTAAGCTCACCCGAGCGAATTGTGCCCCGTATGCTCGTGGGAAGGGAAGGAAGGTGTTTTCCCATTGTAATAAGTAGCATTTGTTACTCACAGGGATAATGCAGTTTAAAAATTATAAAAGATTTTTTAAAGTTAATTCAATTATGACTAAAAGTGACAAATCAAGGCGATTCAACACAAGCGGGTCGAGTTTCTTAACTGTTACATCTATATACTGTGTCGAAAGGAATTTATACAAAGACAATTTTAAACCCGTTATTTTTGAACCAGATTGTATCAGTTAATGAGTCGAGCGAGACCGACTCTTTTCCATAAGTAGGTATGAATTTTAAATCCAGTAGCTTTTGAAACAGTAGCTTTAACTTACAATACGAATTTCCGCCTTATTGCCATACAAATACGGTCTGACAGACGTATCTGTCGACGCAGCGTTGTGCGATACACAGCACTAGTGGATGTGTGTCTGAAAACCTTTTTGACATACCTAAACCATATTTAGGTATAAAAAAGGTGATTCACATGTTTTAGTTTATATAAGTTTTTAACTTGATTCTCCAGTAGGTCGGCAGGTATACCTTATATAAAGAAAAGAACCATCTTCATAGTGAAAATTGCAAACGTGTACATTCATAGATAGGTAACGTTAAAAACGTTAAACGTACAATTTTTGTTACAGACAGATTGACAAATCGGGTCTTATCAAAACTGACCCGTCAGTAGGTATGGAAATAATGCTAGAATTTATCAAACTATCTGAAGTATGTATTCATGTGAACTTTAAGGGTCATTTTATTTTATATTCTCGTAACTACACTATTTGTATTTTTGTTAAACATTCGTTTTTTTGTTACAGGTGAGTATCCGAGGCTTTCGCATCGTTTTTAATAAAGACAAGAGGTATAGTAAGCTAAGCCCTACTATAAGATCTTGCGTTTACGATTTAAATGTTGGCATTTCATCCTCTCTGAAAATATAACCTATTCTTATTATTCATTTTTTTCCAGATATCAATAAATAAATTAATTTTATTACAATAAAATAAGGCGATATATCAATTTAGATGTGATTATTTTGTAAATGATTAATAAAAACTTCCTTCCATGATATGTTATGTAGGTATACAAAAAATCCGTAGCAAGATGAAACGATGTTTGAAATGAAGATGAATATGATTGATGATACTTCTACAACTGTTTCCACTGTTATACGAAACTAAGTCCGAAAGATAAAATGGCTTATTATGTGGCTTTCCCTCGAAAACATCTGCCCGGATACGGTTTTTTACGAGCATATTTTTATTATTCAAAAACAGAAATCCGACTATGGTTGTTTGATTCCGAAGCTGATCTTAGCGCAGTGGAAGCAAATTAAAGTTATCTTAAAATCTAAAACTAAATGGTTGATCAGCCTCGGAACAACATTTGACTACGATTCGTAGTGCTCTTTACTATAGCTAAATAAAATAAATTTAATGAGAAAATTTTCGTTCCGGAAAATTTCCGGCCGAGAAATTTTGGGATTTGTCTGCAACGGCCCTTAATTTCCTACCAGGGGACTAATATTTTACTGCACTACTGCAGCTCATATCTAAAGTAAATGTATCAAAGTTCCGGTTGTACTAAAGGTCATCAGGGCGGTGACCTCCACGTAATGTTGCTAAATCACTACCAAAAAAAGTACTTATACAACTACCAGCGAATTGCTCACCGTGCGAATTATGACGCCGTTTCTTTGTGAGTCTAGGTATGACAGGAAACAGGTATCAGGATATTTGAGGAGCACAGGAAGAGAAAGTAACCTAAACTCACGGCACTGGACATCCGCTCGATCTCGAAATCCTTTACTCCAATATTCACTATAGTTCACAGTTCGACATCAAATATAGATATCATTTAATGTTTAAATTTAATGTTTTTAACACACAAATAACAAAAGATTTCTCCACTATTCACTATGATTTGCGACAGCAAAAGCGTTTGATTAAAATATGTGCCTAACACCGGTCGCGCGAGTGACAAAAAGTGAGGTTATATTGCCGGCGGCCGCGTGATTCTCGAACGAACTAACGAACAAAAGAAAAATGGCGTCGGCCGGGCGTCAACGTCACAGGCCACGGTCTGTCAGACGAAATGGCGCGAAACAACAAAACGCGCGTATGGTACGAAACTAAACAATGGTAGTTTCAAAGCTTTATTTTGCGTATCAAATCCACCATTTTGATTTTATGAAATTTTAATACAGCCATTGTCACTATGTTTTTTATTATAGGCGAATCTACGACACTTCATTTGTGAAAATTTGCCAAAGCCGTTTGGGCCGTAGCCCGTAAAAAAACTGGCCACATACATACACAATTACAGTCAGGTAAAAATCACGCTTTTATACGTTTCTCTTCTCGACAGAATCTGCATCGGAATCTCCTCCGATTCAAACAATAATATTATAACATTTAAACTTCTTCCCATTCTATCGTTCTGCAGTTTTGTATTAAGAGGTGGAAACAGTCCCAAATCTCATTAACAAATACTGTTCTAAAAAATTAATATGTAATTTCTTTTTCATAACAAAATTCAATTATAAATCAATTTATTTAGTAATTACCAGACACCATCAAAACTAATTTACCATTGATGTTGCCGTAAAACTACAATTATTGGCAATTTGAGAAGAAACTACCGGTACTTCTAAGATGATACTATTCAGTCAAGCTATTTTAATATTCAGATGAATAATAATTCGGTCGGCAAATCAATTTATTTGGTTGGTGAAGTACCTACGATATAGAGTTAGAGTAGGTATATAAAAGTAAAAAATCAAACGTAAGCAGTTGTTCCATAGATAGATACCTACGTTAATGTTTGAGAAGTAATAGAGGTTCAACAGTATTTTTTTTTGGGATGGACTCTATGTTTTCCGGTCCCGGGACCGGTAAAAACTACACCTAACTATTTGGTGGGGAGCGAGGGCTCACCCGGATGTGTTTGGGTGGTTGTTCAAACAACCAGCCCAATCACGCCCTTGGGGCGAGACTGGGCTTACGAGTTGTTCTGGAAAGAACGAATCGGACTATGTCTACCGGGTATATGCCGGTAGTTGCCAAACAAGGGCACAAATGAAGGACCTCCGCGTCCCCGCCGGCGAGGACGACGGTTGCTTGAAGAGCTTGTGGAGTGTGATCTACTCGCGTTGGCTGCAGCGGCTGCTAATGTGATGGGATCGTCATCATCAGAAAGGACATGCCTGGGGCGGCGTTTGAATTTCGAAGTTGGATGAGAGATTCAACAGTGTTGTCACTGGCATTTTGCTACTCATGGACAAAGACGTTGTGTTCTTACCAGCGCTACCCGTTCTAACTTTTTACGCGCACTCTATAGCTTGCTTATATAAACTCCAAGGATGGTGAAGAACGTAAAAAATAATTGATATATTCAATAAGAAGTTCGATCAATTCGTATAATGGCGTTTGCTTGCTCATGTAATGATGACGATTAACTGATTTTGCATTTTATCATTCTAATTCGGTGCTCATATACAGTTAAATTGCGGTATACGAGCCATTGAAATGACAAATTAGGTTTACTTGACCAGAGTGACTGAATAAAATACGCGAATAAAAATCTTTCGCCTATATTATAGTAAGTCTTACAGCAGGGTCGGGATCATAAAACGTTGTGTAATAAATACAACCCTGGCTTCATAACGAATTAATTTCCGAACTCATCTAATCTGTTCACACTGTGTCTATGCTATTATTCATTAACTATTTTTAAAGGCCAAAGAAGTTTACTCGACGGTTTATGACCCTGACTGCAGCAAGTCTCCGACTAAGTAAAGATTTAGGTTTCATTAGAACTTGCGATGTAAAATATTAACTTTGACTTTGACACTGCAATCTGCTGATAAAAAAAAACTCATGAAATAATTAAATTGTAAAAATGGTCAATGTTGCAAAATAAACTGTTTAAAGTTCAATATAAGCTCGGAGCACTTCTAAGTGCGAAAAGCATATACACCTTTAGTGCGAAAAGTTCTAAGCCCTAGTTCTCACACACTACAAATTCTGATCCTCGTTTATAGTAATAAGTTAATAACTCCATGTGAACTGAACTCCGTCCGCTACGTTAACTATATAACTACCCTTCTAAGTAAACAGTTACCGACATTTCTAGCAAGCTTTGACACTTATCTACAATTTTAACGGTGAAAAGATCTGGAACATGGAGTACCTAGTTGTTGTAATGTGAAAGGGTGTGTGGTGTCTTAGAATAAAATCACTCCATCATATCTTTCCCGTGGGTGTCGTAAGAAACGACACATCGTATTGCAATTTTAGGCGACGGGCTGACAAACTGTCACTATAGTTCAAAGGATACACAATCTTCTGAATGACTCTCAAACTTTTGTCAAACTTCGTATAAATGGCCGTATCGTACAGACGTTCACGCTCTGCCTACCCCGCGACAATTACGATACAACACCCACAGATAGACCTATAGAGTGACCTATAGAGTGATGCTATCCTGAGCCGGCACCGCACGGCATTCCTACACCAACTAATTATAAACATTATATAGACCAGTAGCCACACGCAAGGTATTTTCCCAGGCCTAAGGGGTAAACACAAGTTCACAAGGTTTCTATTGACATAGCGTGACGGCCAACATCCGCTTAATCATGATTTACATTGAGATTATCTCATCGACTGTCAAATACAATGATGTTAATGACTATTTGATAATTGCTTTGGCAGAGTATTTTGTTAGATGTCGAATTGACAGCGTTTTCCGGTGTACTCTTCGTAGTTTAGTAAGATGCTATCTGAAGACGTGAGACGCTGCTTGAAACCGTTTTCGTATGAAATGCAACAAAAAAAGACGCCGTCTTCACCCGTGAGACGCGCGTATCATCGCCGATGGTCGCCAGTGTCACGTCTTACCTACATGTATAGTGTAGATAGCGCCTAAGTGACATTCTAAGATGATCATCCATCAGGCAAACTTATAGATTGTAGGTATGATCTTCTTTTCGTGTGGGACACCGAGTCGTTCAACGACCCGATGAACCCTGGTGTCAGAGTTTTTCAACCGCCTACTGCAAGTAGCAGGCCTCTGACATGGTTGTGTAACGACCGCCATCATAGACAGCAACCGGGACCGACGGCTTAACGTGCCCATCCGAAGCACGGAACCATCTTACTTGTGGACAATCAGGTGGTTCAGCCTGCAATGTCCTAACCAGACTGGGAACAAATTCACAAAGTGATAAATATCAACTTTGTGAGTGACCCCACCGGGAATTGAACCCGGAACCTTTGCGTGGCAGGCAGGCATACTAACCACTGCGCCACATCGGCTGTCATAGTGTAGGTATGATGAAAATCATTTCAAGAAATATTTTTTTACATTTATGTATTTTTTTAACATTTCTTTTTACCTAAAACCGTTTGCTCCAATTGTGTTTATACAATCTTTCTCAAAAATATTATTACTAATAACCTAGTCATTATGATCACAAGTCCTACATTACTTGTACCTACGGGCTGGGAGTCGAACACCCGACACTCAGCGTCGCAGTTGACTGGAGTACGTCGCTTTCGGCACGCAGCGTGCCGCACGCAACCGTGTAGGTTAGGTCTCAATCGACATCGGGGGAAAGGGCTGCCACTATCTCACACCTATTACAAAGAGGCCTGATTATAAAAAAAATGTGCTTTTAAAGTTATATTCTCGTATAAATGTACCAGTTGATGCAGTCGGTGTCATAGTTACAGCGTATGTAACAAAATAATATTTTCTGCTGTTTAAAAAACCATAAAGAGCGCTATGCACCGGGCCGCACGGCGTGGTGACGGCGTGATTACGCGCGTAGAGATGACGTTGTTTTGTATGGGATCGTATGAGAGGCCGCACACTGCGCTACGCACGTAATAACGCGCACGCATGTGTAGCGCGTTGTGCGGTGTCTCATACAATCCCATACGATACAACGTCATCTCTACGCGCGTAATGACGTCGTGACTACGTGCACGTCACGCATACGGGCCCGGTGTGTAGCGCCCTTAAAGCTAATGAATCTCCGAATACCTTTTATAACAGAAATGAAACATTAGTGAAATAGGCACCGCAAGAACTTCGACAAACATTGAAACTTTCTGCAATGCTATTTTATGTTCAACCAGTTACATAAAACTAGATGTAAAATTGTGAGTAGCCAGCCCTGCCACCTCCCGGGTGCACTGGCCACGACATCCGAGCATTACACATTTTTTCTCGTTTCTTTTTTCAAAACCGTTCTGTTTCGCCCGCCGCTTATCGCCGCTACAGATTAAGCTCGCCTTTCTAGATAGCCAGTACTTTATTTTACTTTTTAATATTTTAATGGCGATCTGATACTGGCCGGTCGTTAATGGTTGCTACGCGTTGGCTAATAAAATCGTGTGTTTGTTTGTTTTTTGCGGCAACCTTCGGTGTAATATAGGAATAAAATGAGGTTTTATAGCGGATAATAGATGTTACTTTCTGTGGTTGCAGTAAAATTACTATGTTGAAGGTATTAAACAGATATAAAAAATGGTACTTGCCTCATGCTCGCTGTTGTAGACGAAGAATGTCATTGAAATTATCTACCCAGCCTACATTAGCTATAATAAGTACTATAAAATAGTTATAAATAAATAAATATCCCTGGACGAGACACACAGCGCCATCTAGCCCCAAACTAAGCAAAGCTTGTACTATGGGAACTAGACAACTGATACTTATATCCTTTTTAGGGTTTCGTAGTCTACTAGAAACCCTTATAGTTTCGTCATGTCTGTCTGTCTGTCTGTCTGTCTGTCTGTATGCCGCGCCCTCATATCTTCGTCAGTTTTAGAGCTATCGACATGAAATTTGGTGAGAAGATAGATCGTGTTGACCCAAATACAGAAATGTTAAGAAAAAAATATTTAAAATGTTTTTTGGACCCCCTCCCATACAAGTGAAAGGGGGGCAAAAATTTTTTTTCTTCTGTAATATTGAGTAGGGCATCGTTGAATAGGTCTTTTAAAATTAAGGTGAGGTTTCTTTGAAACAATTTCTCTAAAATGTTTCTGTCACGAGATATTTGCTTTTAAAAAGGGCGTTTTTGACCCATAATTTGTTCCAGCTGTAACTTCTAAAGTATAAACGCTAAAAATTTGAAATAAATATGGAATATAGCTTACAATCTGAAGTTATAATGAAAACTATAACGGATATCGTACCCTTAAAGGTTTCAGGAAAAATTGAGTTTTTCTATTTGCGGTTGGTCATCATACTGCTGCTAACAAACCAGCAACAACATTAAGTTTGTAATGCTGAAAAACCTGATATTTAAACGTTGACTACGAAACCCTATTTGTGGGCGTGTCTGACACGCTCTTGGCCGGTTTTTTTTTGTAAATAAATACATATTATACATAGAAAACACCCAAACTTAACTTGACTTTTCAAATATTTGTGTCCAGTGGGAATCGAACCCACGAACCTCCGCGTAGAAGGCAGGTGTACTATCCACTACGCTATCGGGACAGTCAAAATATCATGTCTTGTTACCTTGAAATCTGTAGTGTATCAAAACATTTTGGATTCAATCTTTTGGGGTTTCAGTGCTATATTATTCTCATAAATGAAAATAATAAATTGAAAAAAATGTCATGGGTGGTTATGGATCGTTTTAGAATCCAAACAATCCCAGATCTTAATTTATATTAATAAAAAACTCTACCAAAAAGTCTTTGGAAAACTTCAAATCTTTTTCGAAATATCTATTAGCGTGACAAGACAAGAGTGATGGACAAATCTTTTAATGGTCTGATTCTGATTGTAATTATAGATACGGACGTTTCGGGAAACGACCGATTACAGTAATTCACTGTGACATTCGGGTATACTGATCGAGATGTAAAATTAAATGTGAAATTAATTATTCAACTTTTTATTTATATTGTACTTGAAAATAACATTATTACCTAATATGTTATTATTATTATTATTCATTGAACATGTTTAATAAACTAAAAATTTATGGTTTTCATATTTATTTATTGCAAATTCATTACTTTTGCACATTTTATTACACTACGTACACGTTATTATGCACATTTTATTACACTACGTACACGTTATTAAAAAAACATATTTTTCTAGCAGCAATTATACAAGTTAATAACGTAATCAGACATTTGATTCCCTATTAAATAACAATCATGTAAACGGACATTTACACCACGTCTGAGTGTCTGACAAAAGTTTGAGAGTCATTCAGAAGACTGGTATCACCTTTCTAGTGCAAACACCTTTAAAATTCCTTCGAAAAATATTCTTATTTTTTTCTACGCTCGATTGCGTTGACAGAAAAATAAAAGTGAATTTAAAAAACCGGCCAAGAGCGTGTCAGACACGCCCACAAATAGGGTTTCGTAGTCAACGTTTAAATATCAGGTTTTTCAGCATTACAAACTTAATTTTGTTGCTGGTTTGTTAGCAGCAGTATGATGACCAACCGCAAATAGAAAAACTCAATTTTTCCTGAAACCTTTAAGGGTACGATATCCGTTATAGTTTTCATTGTAACTTCAGATTGTAAGCTATATTCCATATTTATTTCAAATTTTTAGCGTTTATACTTTAGAAGTTACAGCTGGAACAAATTATGGGTCAAAAACGCCCTTTTTAAAAGCAAATATCTCGTGACAGAAACATTTTAGAGAATTTGTTTCAAAGAAACCTCACCTTAATTTTAAAAGACCTATTCAACGATACCCTACTCAATATTACAGAAGAAAAAAAAATTTTTTGCCCCCCTTTCACTTGTATGGGAGGGGGTCCAAAAACATTTTAAATATTTTTTTCTTAACATTTCTATATTTGGGTCAACACGATCTATCTTCTCACCAAATTTCATGTCGATAGCTCTAAAACTGACGAAGATATGAGGGCGCGGCATACAGACAGACAGACAGACAGACAGACAGACAGACAGACAGACAGACATGACGAAACTATAAGGGTTTCTAGTAGACTACGAAACCCTAAAAACGCATGATTTGATGACAACTTCAAGCCGATTATCAGTGCGAAGTTGTTCAAGTAAAGGATTGTGGACAATCTGACATCTGTCGCAAGCTTAGCGCGCGGGACTGAGATAAAAAATTAAATAAATTGCATAATTCGTTGATATCTGAACCGGGCAGTTTGTAATAAACAACTACATAATAAATAATCATTTAAAATCCCATTCTCATCTTTTATACTTACCTAGTATTATTCCTATTCCTATACCTAATGACTGCCTCCGAAAGAGAGTTATTGGTTTATGTTTTTCGAGAAAATGAGTGTAGGTATGTAAGTTGATTAAATTAGGTGTCGTTCAGTTTGTCTCAGCAGCGCGAGTGACTGAAAAAATCGCAACAAAATCCTTTGCATGGTTTAGGAGGAGTTAGCGAATAACACCACAGAAAGAAAAACGCAAAAAGTGACATCATTTTATGTGTTGATTAGGCTTGTTTTAAAACCACACCTACCTACCTATGACAGTGTGTGTACATTTTATATTTTCTTTTCTACCTGCCTCTACTTTATAGATGTGCAAAAAATATTCCCATTTAAGGTGCACTTTTGCCTGTAGATGGCATAACAATACGTGCGTGCAGGTGTCTTAATTGGACTAAACTTTCTTGCTCGCGCTTTTATAGTAAGGCGAGAAACCCACGTCAAGCCAAATTAACAACTTACTTAGCCTAGTCTTTCTAGTCCAACATTCTTAGTAGTAGTGGTTAGTATGACTGCCTGCCACGCAGAAGGTTCATCATCTTCCTGCCCTTATCCCAATTATACTTGGGGTCGGCGCAACACGTTTTCTTGAACACAAAATCGTGTTGCAAGGGATTGGGCTTAATTTTACGACCGGCCGCCTACCAGACGTCAACCCTCCTTGGGAATGCTTTTGTGGTGGATTAACCGCCACCATACGGTTGGCCCTGGCTGTTTGGGTCGGATTTTTCCCTCGGTGGCCTCTTACGACCCCCACGGGAAGATAGGGGGTGGTGCTATTCTACTCAGCCGGCACCACACGCAGAAGGATCCGGGTTCAATTCCCGGTGGGGCCACTCACAAAGTTGATATTTATCACTTTGTGAATTTGTCCCAGTCTGGTTAGGACATTGCAGGCTGAACCACCTGATTGTCTGCAAGTAAGATGGTTCCGTGCTTCCGATGGGCACGTTAAGCCGTCGGTCCCGGTTGCTGTTTATGATGGCGGTCGATACACACCCATGTCAGAGGCCTGCTACTTGCAAAACTCGGACACCAGGGTTCATCGGGTCGTTGAACGACTCGGTGTTCCAGAGTGAGAGAGAGAGTCCTAACCTAGTCATTCTAGTCCAACATTCTTAGTAGTAAAAGATAGGGACAATGGGGTTGATATTATAGGAGACCGGATTTGGCTTCTCTATACTTTTTATCAGTGAAATAGATATAGGTACAAAGAGAAACTAAAGTAAAGTACGTCGTAGTACCAACTGTCACAAACAGGAGGGCAAAATAATTATTAAAAAAGATTCTCAAAATTAATTCCATAAGAAAATAAATATTCGTTTTAAAGCTAAAGTCAGACTAGTGGCGCCCTCAAACAGGAAAAAAATCCCTGGCTGCACACGCTGGTTATCTGGAGCCCAATTTATGAATTGCCGACAATAACTAACCACAAAGAATAAAATGTATAAAAATTGGTATCCATGAGTTATGTAGGACAACAAAGAATTTTTAGAATCAGTAAAACCTTGGAAAAACTGTGCACTTTAGTTATGTAAGCCGAAATTGCTAAAAGTGGCCACTGCATGACTTTTTACATAACTAAAGTGCACAGTTTTTCCAAGGTTTTACTGATTCTAAAAATTCTTTGTTGTTAGTTATTGTCGGTAATTCATAATGTGGTTTCTCAATCACTTGCGTACCTATTCAGTCAGTGAATTTTTTTCACTGAGTGGCACTAGTGTCGCTAACGATAAGCCTTAAGGCGTTCCGTTTTCCATACAAAAATTCAATGGAGTTATGTATGTAAAGGAGACAAGAGTCGGTTTAAAAAACTTGATGGGGAGTCCCGTGGGTATATTAGATTGTCGCAAAACACTAAAAAGAATTTTTAAATCATCAGATTTCCCCGTAAAAAGCGAGTCGCCACTTTACGAAAATAGATGGAGCTACTGCTGCAATAAATACGTTTAATTTTATTGTGCAGAAAATACTGATTATCTTTTAACTATAAGTAGTTTTGCGACAAATTTACGTGTGCCTTCATCATTCAGAATAAAGTTGCTTTAAAAAGAAACTCTATAGCTCATGTGTAAGGGTGAGAATCCACCAGAGCTGTGCGAGTAAAATGTGTCATACGAGGATGCGTAGCTGTGCTGTGGAAATGTGTAGGGGTTTCCACCAGAGCTGTGCGAGTAAAATGTGTCGTTCGAGGATGCGTAGCGGAGCTGTCAAAATGCGCATTAATGTGCGGAGCGAGGATGCGTTGCGAAGCTGTGAAATGTGTGAGCGGGGGGAATGCGATGTAGTGGAAACCTCGCAACACATTTCTCGCAACGCATTCCTCGCAACGTATTCCTCGCTACACATTCCTCGCTACACATTCCTCGCACACATTTCTCGCTTGTTTTGTATGTAGAATGGCCTCGCTTCGCTCAACCCTATTCCACCAGAGCTGAGCTGAGCGAGGCTAGGAAAATGAAGTGATTCTATTGGAGGATTTTTTCCTCGCTCACCGCCTCGCTACCTCGCACAGCTCTGGTGGATTCTCACCCTAACCCGACTGAAGTGCAGTTTTTCGTTTGTATGACGTAACGAACCACCTTAAGTAAAAACACACAACAGTGTTGTTAATTTTCTGTTAACTTATAAGATCAAAAACTAGAATTCCTCAAATGATTCCTTTATTCTTATTTAAAAAATATCTAGGTAGGTAAGTACGTTTCGTAATTATTTCGACCTAATTCTATTTTCAACTTTCAATAGAGCTACATCTAGATAACATGAAAATAAAATTAAAAGCCCTTTCCTTTAATCTCTTCGCCGCCAATGTAGCTACCGACCGAGATATGAATCGATTTAACCGATATCGATATTGTAAGTATAAACTCGATTACTCGCTCTCGTTCGTAGCGAATCGATTACGTCATTCCTACCCGGGAGTTCGGTTCATTGTACAAATATTCCTTGCGGGGTAGGCAGAGCCATTTCAAACTTCCTTGACCGACGATAGTATGAACACACAAATGAAAAACTATGCGATATTAGATGAAAAATTGTATCTCTCCTCCTCCAGGATGATGACGAGGCACGATTCTTGCTAACTACCTATCCACGACGCAGAAAATTTGAAGAAGCGTAGGTAGTTTATTTTGCAATGCAATGCTATCTCAGGAAATACTGGACCGACTTTTCGTTGAATTAAAAACTAAGAAGATAATCAGAAAATACTTAATTGTGCCTTAAAAATGCTCATTTGCCCGGTTCTCAGCCAATTGTGTTTTCTTTGACAACGTCCTTACTTATTAAAATCACATAAAATAAAACCCTCTAGCGCGCCCACCCAATATAAAATTTGTGCTCGAGTCCTTACGAATGCCACGGAAAAAATAATGTGTTGATGCTTTTCTAAGTCAGCATCACTCAGCACTAGATGGGTGTTATCTACTGAAATACTGAAACCCACAGATATTGCTAGAAACTTAAGCTACTCCCACACCGGCGTGGGCAGCCGCACGACAGCCGCGCGACAATCGCAGCGATCTGTCGCCGCCTTTAGCGGATTTACTGCCTGCGATAATGTTTTCATTCTGTGTTGTGATTTAAAGTTGAAGGCCGTGAAATAAATGTAGACAAATCGTTTTTGAATAAGAGATACAAACAAACCAGTCTCAAAAAACGTGGGTGATGGCTTAACGCCTTTTTATAAGGCAGTGCCTGGCTGTCGCAGATATTTTTATTAAGATTAAGTATTAAGGTTGCCTAAATCTGTTCCGTGTGGTAGCGGCTGAGAATATTGCCTCCCCTAATCAACTCAGGGTGTTTCGTAAAAGGCGACGTAGAGTTTTTGACCTCGGTCAACCGCATGATGGCGGTGACACCACCTACAATATCATCCCCAAAAAGGGTTGACGGAGGCAGTCGACCGATCTTGAAACATGATTTTGTGATCTAACATAACATGTTGCATCGACACCTCTATTGATTTGGGTTAATGTACCTACTAGTACCTAATCTCCACCTTATTTCCCTACAGATAAGGTTTATGGCAGCTGCGTAGGTATCGTACAACGCTGCGTCGACGGATGCGTCTGTGAAACCGTTTTACATAAACCGCATTCAAAATAATGCAGTGACGGACGTAACATGTGATTCCTGCCGTATACAGGGTGTTAGGGACGGTGTGCCGAAAACTTTGCAGGCATGATCAGGCCATCAAACTGAACAACTTTTACTATGAAGCCAATGGTGGGATACGAAAAAAATATTCCGACCCATACAAAATTCACGATCAGCTGACTAACTTTGTATGGGAGGCCGGAAAATTTTTTCGTTTCCCACCGTTGGCTCCATAGTAAAAGTTGTTCAGTTTCATGGTCTGAGCACGCCTGCAAAGTTTTCGTTACACCGTCCCGAACACCCCGTATAAAACACCCAACACTTTAAGGTGCTTAAACCAATACCATTTTACTGTAGATAATGTTCTACGAGCACTTACACAGCTTTTAATGAGAGAACCTTTGCCCCGAGGCTGTAGAAGACAATAATGTTAGTTTTGTCCCGATATTGTAAGTGTTTCTCCAGCAAATCCACATAAGGGACCAACTTACACCGGTTTTTCATACAAGTACTCTTCGTGTGGGACACCGAGTCGTTCAACGACCCGATGAACCCTGGAGTCAGAGTTTTTCAACCGCCTACTGCAAGTAGCAGGCCTCTGACATGGTTGTGTAACGGCCGCCATCATAGACAGCAGCCGGGACCGACGGCTTAACGTGCCCATCCGAAGCACGGAACCATCTTACTTGCGGACAATCAGGTGGTTCAGCCTGCAATGTCCTAACCAGACTGGGAACAAATTCGCAAAGTGATAAATATCAACTTTGTGAGTGACCCCACCGGGAATTGAACCCGGAACCTTTGCGTGGAAGGCAGGCATACAAACCACTGCGCCACATCGGCTGTCAAAGTGCAAGTACTAAGAAACACCAGTATAAGTTGGTCCCTTGAATGTGTAGATAGAATTGCTTGCAAAAGTCCCTATTTAAGGCTTAGTGCAAACCCTAGGGGCGGCTAAAGACCCTGTACACTGTACATCAAACATACTGTCGCGTATCGCAGCGCCGCCGTCCGTCGGTGGATGCGGTTCTGAAACTTCAGATTGAATTTCAATACAAATAAATATAATACAAAACATATGCTTTATTTGTACAAAACACAAAGAAAAACGAAATTCACAGTACCTATAAGAAATATTTGGTACAATATAGGCGGCCTTACGTCAGGCCAGGCAGTCTGGGGTTATAAGCCAAATCCAAATGGAGCATGGTATACTTAGATATTTGGTGCAAAAAATGTACCGCCGAACAGAAGACTTGCGATAATAGCCGCTGCTAATTTTATTTTGCCAGACGTGTTTTTCTACTACTTGTGTTACAATATCAAGGTAAATAATGTACAAAATTTTGGAAACAATACAAACGCGAAGGTATACCTAAATTACAGGCCTCTGAAAAAAAATGGTTGCCTGTATACGGGCGAAATTTGAACGTGACAACGTCTTTTTCCTGGTATAATTCTCGAATGCTGCGCGCGCAGCGCACAGATTATGTTTGAGTGGGAGAGAGACGGCATTCAGCGTGCCTCTCTCTCGGTCATGACTCACTGTAACAGACGTGAGCGGGCGTTATATTTTTCCTTGCATGCCACCGAGCCACAACCTAATTTAAGACGTTGTCACGTTAAAAGTTGTTTATGTAGGTACCAACGCTAAAACTGCAACGTAGGATACAAAACTTTGAGAACCGCTGAAACACGAGACGATGGACCGATAGGAGCCTGAACAAAACACCAACGCGACACTGCCGGCTAATGTATTAGCCCCTTTAGATGTACCGATACCGGCTCTTGTAATTACCTACACGGCCTGTGTGTAATATAGCCTTTATGTCTAGGGTTAACAACAATGAGCCATTTTTAGGGGTCAAAATGTAGTCCTTTAACAGTTAATCTTCAGTGATTTCTGATTGGATACTTGAGTTTTTATTTCTTCGAAATCAGTTCAGTATTTCCAGAAACATAGCTACGCTTTTTCAAACTTTCTGTGTTGTCGATAGTACAAATGCCTCGTGACGTAATCATAGATTGATAGATAGATAGATAGATTATTCGTTTATTATAAAAAACATTACATACCTAATAAATTTTAATGGGAGCCGGTAAACTTACAAAGTTTGTCTTGGCTCCTATCATCACGGAAGGAAGCTTGTATCCAAGTAGAAGGATTAGGTTAGGTATAGGTATGTAAAACAACCTGCACAGACTATAATATCTGTTTTGCAAAACCTTCTGAAAACCTGATATTTTATCCATACAAAACTTTGGTCCATTCAGCCAGTGTCATCGGCAAATAAGAAAAAATAAAATCCTCATTATCATCTGCCCACTATAATTTTGCGGTCTTCCAACCTTCACATGCATTGTAATAATGGCCATAATCCAATGATATGGTGAATAATTATTGTTGTTTTACATGCAAGCGGTAGCCGAAAAGATGCACGCGAAGATACCGCCATTTTCATGTTATTTTTTCTTTATTAAAATATTATGTTCAGATTAAAAAGGTTGTATTCCAAGGTTTTTTATCATTGGTATAAAAAAAGTAAAAGTCGTGTAATTAGGTATGTTGATAAGTCGGTAGGTACTTGTAGTTGGTACATGGTTGGTACAAAAATATGAATTATTCATTGATATCTGCTTGTTTGAAAACATGTTAGAATCTTGTAAATTGAACTAGTCACCTGGATAGGATTTGAATTAAGTTGCTGAATGCTTACTTGGATACATTCTCTGACAAAACTTAATAACTTATGAATTGTTTTTCAAATTACTGCTAGTCAAGTCATATAGTATTTTTTCAGTTATGGAACTAACGCGTCATTCGACGACTAAAGTTACAGGCCAACCAGGCTTACAAGCAAATCAGGGACGTCAAACTAAATGTCAATTGCAAAAAATGTGGTACGGATAACAAAAAAGTTCACTATTTATGTAACTATGGTTAACATTATTATTATTCATGTTCGTCCATGTAACAATACGGTACGTAAAAAAATACTGCAAATATTTTAAGGATTGAATCAGTGTATGCAACTTAACAACTTTCTCCAAAAACATAGGTAGAAATAAAAAAAAACATACAAAGCGCCAATCGCGAAAATCCAAAATGGGGGCGAGTGACATTTCTGTAAACTTTCTATTTTGTGCCACAGATTTGACGTGCCATTTTTAGGGGATTTTGACATTACGGACAGAATAAATGAACACCGGAAGATTGATGAAAGATAAAGACTTGAAAATTGCGTGTACCATATTGTTTTAGTCTATTATATCCGTTTTAAAGCAAATAAAGTGATGAAAGCAATTCGCAACTTTGTTGACGGACGATCCTCGGAATTCCCCAAATGTTTGATTTTTTCTATAATTATGTTACTACATCTCTACAATATTGAAATTTGTCAACTGTCAATAAGATCGAAAATTGATTGTATGATATCATATTTTTTTACTCTTTTACTGATTTTAAAACAAAAAAAGTGGTTCAAGCAATCTTCGACCTTATTGACAATTTTTAGAATGCAGTGGATTTTTGAAATTCTTTGTTAAATATGTTAATACATCTATACTGTATGGAAATTTGACAAATGTCAATAAGGTCGAAAATTGCTTGCACCATGTTTATTGACTCTACTACCAATTGCAAAGTAAAAAAGTGGTTCAAGCAATTTTCGACCTTATAGACAATTTTCAGAATGCCGTGGATTTTTGAAATTCTTTGTTAAATATGTTAATACATCTATACTGTATGGAAATTTGACAAATGTCAATAAGGTCAAAAATTGCTTGCACCATGTTTATTGACTCTACTACCAATTGCAAAGTAAAAAAGTGGTTCAAGCAATTTTCGACCTTATAGACAATTTTCAGAATGCCGTGGATTTTTGAAATTCTTTGTTAAATATGTTAATACATCTATACTGTATGGAAATTTGACAAATGTCAATAAGGTCGAAAATTGCTTGCACCATGTTTATTGACTCTATTACCAAAGCAATTGCAAAGCAAAAAAGTGGTGCAAAGATTTTAAAACCTTATTGACAATTCTCAAAATGTCTTGGATTTTTAAAATTCTTCAATAAATACATAGATACATCATCTCTAAAATACTCACATTTGACAAATGTCATTAAGGTCAAAAATTGCATGCCCTACTTTTTTGATTCCACTAACAATTTAATAGCTCGTATTGAACAATAGGTATCGACATTATCAAAATGTATGGCGCATTCATTACGGCTGTTGACCGCACGTCTTCTAGCTGTACCTATCTATATTTCTATGCATGTCTCAGTTGTCATGTCGGAATATACTTAAAATAATGAATTTCTTAGATTGAAAATTCTTTGTACTTTCAAGTAAGGGTTTGGTTCATTTCCAAGTTTCGTGAGCAATTAAAAGAATTTAGAATTCTTATTTAAATAAAATTTCCGATCGAAAACATACTTTTATTATCTGAACAAAGCGGGTCCAAAAGTAGTATTAATCTATGTAACTTTCTACAGTTTCACAGACCCTCAAGTAAGTCAATATTTTTGTGCCATCGCTACCGCACATTCCAGTTTTAGGCTCTGTTTCCACTACTCCGATCCGGTACACCATAATTTCCAATCCGATTTAGAAATCTAATAAAATACTATACTCGCTTTTCCACTACACCGGTATCCGGATTTTATCAAAACGGTATTTTCCCGAACAATTGGTATTGTACTAAAATTATGCATGCTTTAAAACAATTGTACATTCTACCATGTCGTCCGTCCGAGTCCGTGTCCGTCGAGATAATGAAACTTTACTGTCCGTTTTTTACCGGATAGGTGGGAAATCGGTGACCGGATTTTCGATATTTTTCGGAAAGCTATTGACACAATAAACCGGTAGATTTGGAAGATTCATATTTTTACCAAAGAATATGCTTGTTTAAATCCAAATTGTTATTTAGTCCATCTAATATTGCACTTCAAAATACCGCAGATTAGAAAATTCAATTGAAAAATATTCTTTTACTTTTTTTGCATAATAATAAGTATAAAGACATGGATAATGAATCTATATGCCAAACATCACTTCTCAATTTTTTTGTAACTTAAATAATTTGTGTTACAATCGGTAGAAGAGGGTTGAAACCGGTACTACCGATTTTCGGGTTAGCTCCGCGAAAACTGCATCGCTACTCTTTTGTTTCCAATGTTCAACTTAGCGTGGTCAGGCTGTATGACCCGATAACGAATAAATTAAATCTTTAACTCTATAACAGCATAAGAGCAGATCTAAGCAAAGCATCTGAGTGCTACAACCACTTGCATAACGAGATAAAACGATAAATGTTTATTACTTTGCATTATTAGTTCTCATAACACTACCCTGGGTATTATTAAAATATACTCCCATTCAAATATTAATTGTTCCCAGCCTTCTATGAGCGGATATGAGCGTGCGTACCTCAGGGCGATCACAGGGACCTATATTTTATTTGTTTTATATGAGTCGACTGGAAGCTTGTTTGAAACTTGTAGCTATAAATTATTATCGAATCATAGTTATCGAATAATTGTTTCTTATTTCACCTTATTCAGAAACTTAATGTGGGCAAATAAACAAGCAGGAAATCTGGTTTATTAAAGCATTCGACTATTTAATTCTAACGAAATGTGCTAAACTACCATATAAAAGGCCGAATGCTTCTGCATGTAAATAGAAACTTGCATTGAAATTCATTGGATTTCTGCTCTGGATTTCTCCAACAAATTGTTGAAACCGGACTCTGAGTAATACAGTTTCGATCAGTTTAGTACTCCCACTCAATGTCCTGTCGCCAGCAAATATACGTACCCATTTATGGTTTGGTTATACTGGTTTTTCTTAGTATTTGTTTCAAAAACCAACATAACATGGTGTCTTAAATGGTGTCAGGTGGATTTGCTGACGATAGTACTTACAAGTGTGTATATTTACAGTTTAATTGTACAAGATACAAGAACATAAAGGTTGGTATCAACTTCATTTGCTTGATTGAGTTTCGTTTTTTTAGCCGACTGCCTCGGAAGGAGGGTTATGTTTTTCGAGAGTATGTATGTATGTGGACAAGAAAATTCTTTTTCACGGGCTACAGCCCAAACGGATAGATGAATTTTGACATAATGAGGTATCGTTAGATTCGTCTCAGCAGCGCAAGTGACACTGGCTATATTAAAAAATTATAGATTCAAAATGGCGATTTTTCATAGCAAAATACTACTTCAAAATTACCGCAGTCGGGTTTTTGTTTTTACCCGACTGCCTCCGAAGGAGGGTTATGTTTTTAACACATCTACTTGTTTTATGTTATGTGAAATGTATGGCGGCATCAGACTGTTTTTGATGCGTGTATGTTAGTGTACCTACTCGTACTTACGAGTACATCAAAAGTAATTTTCAATGATAGCAGATAAAGTAAAAGAAGTAAGTTTTGAAGTTTCAATGCAATAAGTGCACTATCAACGGGAGTCCGACATATTATTGCATCGAAACGTCGAGATTCTACAAGTCATCATCTTCCTGCCCTTATCCCAATTACTTGGGGTCGGCGCAACACGTTTCGTTGAACACAAAATCGTGTTGCAAAAGGATTTGGCTGAATTTTACGACCGGCCGCCTAACAGGCGTCAACCCTCATTGGGAATGTTTTTGTGGTGGATTAACCGCCACCGTACGGTTGGCCTTGGCTGTTTAGGTCGGGTTTATCCCTCGGTCGCCTCTTACGACCCCACGGGAAGAGAGGGGGTGGTGCTATTCTACTCTGCCGGCACCACACGTCGAGGTTCTACAAGTGTTGCCAGAATAAAATAAAATAAAATAAAATAAAGTTTTGACTTTAAACAACAAGGTGAGTCGTTTTTCTACATAAAATAGGAGTTATCCTTGTTTGGTTAATAACATTATAGTCCTAGGTTAAAAACGTCTCACATCCAGCGCCTGACATGTTTAATTAAAGAGCTTTTACAACTTGATACCTTTCATAATGAAGTAATTATAATACTTATTTCCATTTCTGTACGTAATTTGAATGGGCGGTAGCAGTTCAAATTGACTAGCAGATGCATTAAAAAACTAAAACCCGACTGCGGTAATATTATGAAAGTTATATTTTGGGTTTAGAATCCACCATTTTAATGATGCTGAGACTAGTCTAATGACACCTTATTTTATATCAAAATCTGCCCAGCCGTTTAGAGTGTAGCCCGTGAAAAATTCTTTTTTGTCCACATACATACTACTGAAAAACAACCCTCCTGCTGAGGCAGTCGAGTAAAATTGAGTGTTATCTAAAGTAGATATTGGCTTACACACGATTAACTTACAAGATCTCGAATAAGCCGACTTAAATGTGGGTCGTGCGACCGCCGGCCACCTGACACCCTCAGAGCAACGGAGTTTGTAGAGGGTAGCCTTCGAAATGTAATGAAGCCATGAAAAACTAATAACGATTAGACTTGACTGACGCACGCTAAAATATAACTAAATGCACAAACATACCTTTTTTTAAGCATTTGTTTAAAAAAGCTCTCATCTTATCAAACTATCATATTAAAGAAGAAAGTTTAAAAACTTTGTAATGGATAGATCGGTACTTTTTGAAGTTACTAGACCAGTTCAGATAATTATTACACCAATAAAAAGCTACGTTATCTTGGAGTACCTAACGTAACGGTTTACAGCAGCAAAACGCTTAATTTTCATTCTTACACATACCTTAATGCAGTACCTAGTAGAGAACCAGTAACAGCGGTTTCTTGACTTAATTTAATATGTACCATATTTTGTAACTTTGTACATTTATTTGACTTGTAGTGTGACCCAAGTCTGATTTTTGACGTTGTCGTAAGTAACGACTCACAGGATTTAACAGTTTATTTTTAATACAAGTTTAGGCGACAGGCTGACAACCTCTCACTATGGTGATATACAATCTTCTGAATGACTCTCAAATTTATGTCAGACGGTGTAGATGGCTGTTCTCAGCTATAGGCGTTTACGCACTGCCTACCCCACAAGAAATATAGGCATGATATTTGTACGTATTGTACCTTGTAATCTTGTTCTTGTTCTTCCCTCTGAAAACCTCCTTCCTCTGAGCTGACACCAGAGTCGGCCACGGAAGCGTAAACCATGAAAACGATAAGATAGGATTACTCACACACACGGGCTTACGAACTTGTAAGCAATTAATTATACAGGGTGTTAGGAAAAGTACTACGTTCCTTTCGAGGGATTAATCAGCCCATGAAACTGAACAACTTTCCCCAGGGAACATAGGTCGAAATATGAAAAGAAAATTTGGTCTTCCCATACAAACTGCTCCAGCCGGCGCGGCCGACACACTTAGTATGGGAGGTCCAAAAGGAACGCAGTACTTTTCCTAACACCCTGTATAGATAGATACATACATAGGTACATTACATCACGCCTATATCCCTCGCGGGGTAGGCGGAGGGTAAAAAAATGTAAAAAAAATAGTTATTTACATACAACACATCTGGCAAAAGTTTGAGAGTCATTCAGTAGACTGTGTAAAGTATTTGGTACACCTAAGGAACTCAGAGACTTTTGTTAATTAAAGACAACATATTAAGCAACTTTAAACACTAGTATTGTACAAACCTAGATCACACACGAATCATACGAAATTTTATGAAAGACGTTGGAGCCATTTTCTCTAAGATAAAGAGATAAAGAGGTAGTAATCTACAAATCGCAACTTGAGATGTGTAAAGAGCGCGAACTAAGAAAGCGTGTAAGATAGAATTACGGCTGGAGAGTAGAAACTTGAGCCTGACTGGGTTCAACACCTCTGACCGTAGCGTGGTAAGCAAAATACATAGTATATCACGTCTATATCCCTTGGCCGTGTGGTGCCGGCAGAGAAGAATACCTCTTCTCTGCCGGCACCACAATCTCATCTCTTACCATGGGGGTCATAAGAGGCGACCGAAGGATAAACCCTACCCAAACAGCCAGAGCCAACCGTATCGTGGCGGTTAATCCACCACAAAAGCCCAATGAGGGTTGACGTCTGGTAGGCGGCCGGTCGTAAATTTAAGCCAAATCCTTTGCAACACGATTTTGTGTTCAGCAAAACGTGTTGTGCCGACCCCAGCAATTGGGATAAGGGCAGGAAGATGATGACGGGGTAGGCAGAGCTTTAACGGCTGCAAGCAAGGCCATTTACACCACGTCTGAGAAAAGTTTGAGAGTCACCTAGGAGACTATGTATCACCATAGCGCCAGGTTGTCAGCCTGTCGCCAAAAATTGCAATACACATCAACTCTCAAATCCCTTAGAAGCTCCTTACGACACCCACGGGAAAGGTATGGGGTGAAGCTAAACCGACATTACACGGCAGCAATAAAAATAATTCTTAAAATTTTGCAAAGTCCCAGAAAGTTTGAAAAGTAAGTAATATATCTAACTAAAGGATGCAAGCGACAAAGGAATAATGATGAGTTTTTTCTAAAAACACTTACCTGTGGACGCATTTTCTCAGGCAATTAAGCTACATAAGGCATGGCCAAGTGTTGGTAAGTGAAACCTCATAAGAACTCTTAAAAGGAGGTAATTACTCAGATACCATCAAGTTTGCATTGTGATAAAGTTACTAGGCAGATTTATTACTATACTAGCGGCCCGTTAGCGATTTCACCCGCTGCAACTCATTTTTCCTGGGGAAAAAATAATTTGCCGAAACATAGACGCTCACTAAGCAAAATATGCACAAAATCAAAGTCGCAGAAAGAGCTATGAAGTATTCTATGCTAGGTATCTCCCTTGTTGACCGCGTACCAAACGTTGAGATTTGACGTAAAACGTAAGACGAAGACATAGGGAAGCGAATAACAAGGTTAAGGTGGAGATGGGCAGGACACTTGACGAGACGGAGGGACGATCATCGGTGGACAAAAGCGGTTACAGAGTGGTGGCCAAGAGGAACGAAAAGGTCAATGGGCAGACCACCTGCTCGATGGTCCGACGATATCGTCAAGCTTACAGGACCGCACTGGACGAGGGTGGCACAGGACCGTAAGGATTGGCGCTGTAGAGAAGAGGCCTATACCCTGCAGTGGGTGGATGTGGGCTGAGAGAATGATGTTATCATATAAACCTTCCTCTTGAATTACTCTATTAAAGAAAACCGCATCAAAATCTGTTGCGTGGTTTAGGCGGAGTTAGCTAATTCCACGACAGACAGCGAAACGCATAAAACTACTTCATTTTATACCGTGCATTGATATTGATAATTATACTGTTAAAACAAAGTTTATTTTGCAGATTTTATAAACATTGTGTAAGGGACGATATCCCGAAAATTAAGCAGCCATAATCAGACCATGAAACGAACAACTTTTAGTATGCAGCCTGTGTTCGGAAATAAAAAAATAGAGATTCCACGGAAAGTAAGTCAGCTAATCGGGAATTTTGTATGCGATGCGGACTTGTTTTTAGTTTACCACCATAGCTTCCTTCGAAAAAGTTGTTCAGTGTCATAGTGCGATCACGCCTGCAAAGTTTTCAGTACACCGTCCCTTACGGGGTGTAATGAAAGGTAATATATTCTATTCATCTGTTCAAAATAAGTCGCATACAATGCACTTACCTTAAATTCACTGCAAATATTTTAGGGACAGATCAAATAAAATATTAAAAAAGATCTACACGCTAGTTTTCGAGAAAAAAAAAAAAGAAGTGCACCCTGTTTGTCCTAGAAACACACCACTAACGCTACTTCGATGAATTTAATTTACGAGCCAAAAAAAGGTGCTGTGATTGGTTGGTTGTTAGTGTGCGTGCCGTGGAAGTGAATCTTGTCTACGTGGCGGAAGGTCAGTCGAGTTAGTCAAAGGATTTTCACAGTTCACGTATTTAATTAAAAAGTTTGTTTGAAAATGAAAAAAAATCTAGCGTGTCGATTTTTTTATAATGCCTTAGATATTTTTCTTAGACATATTTATACATGCCCTTAAAATATTGCAGTGAATTTAATAGGACACTACATATTTATTTTATCTGTTAAATTAAAAATAAGTCGCATACAATCTCATTAAATTCTTCCTCTATAATACAAGTTCCATCCACAGTAGCATCTAGCCATACATCATCCAGTTTTCCCTTTCACATTGGAAAGTGTGAACGGAAAGAGTCGACCACCTATAAGACCTACTGCCGATAAGACCCAGTAGACCTTATGCGCTACTTGACTGACAGGTCAAATTTAGTAACGCTATAAGACGACCGATAACAATATACTAGGTGTTACAAAACAAAAAATAAAGCTCAAAGAAAGTCAAAGTACTCATGAAACTGAACAACTTTCCCCATCGAACGGTAGTCGATAATAAACGAAAAAAATATTTGACTTCCCATACAAAGTCAGTCAGCTGATTGTGAATTTCGTATGAGAGGTCGGAAATTTTTTCTCGTGTCCCCATCACTGGCTCCATAGTCAAAATTGTTCAGTTTCATCGTCTGAGCACGCCTGCAAAGTTTTCGTTACACCAACCCTTACACCCAGTTGGTAGATTAAGTAGAAGGAAGAAAGCATCAACGCCTGGAGTATGTAAGAGCCTTAATGTAAGTGAGTAAGCATGACTTCCAGCCGCCATTTATGATCCCTTTCTTCTGTGAACTAGGTAGTACCAATAAGCCCCGCCGGGTCTATTCGCTTTGTGGTGCCGGCTTAGTATAGCATCACGCCATCTTTCCTGTGGGTATCGTAAGAAGCAACTAAGGGATTTGACAGTAGATGTGTATTGCAAATTTAGGCGACAAGCAACCTATCACTATGGTGATGTGGTGATGCACAGTCTTCTGAATGTCTCTCAAACTTTACTCAGAGAAAAGTAAATGGCCTTTTCACAGCCTTTGACGCTCTGCCTACCCCGCAAAGGATATTGGCGTGATATATGTATGTATGTAGGATCGATGTAGGTCTATTCGGCAGTAGGCCTTACTCTGAGGAAACGGTTGACGATCAACTCTGCAACTTCTTGGACTATGTATGTTAACGATCTTATGCTAATCAGTAAGAGGCATTTATTAACCTGGGAAACAGAATTATGTACCTATGAATGAAATGACTCGATTGGTAGCTATAGTACCTAAAACTGGTAGGCGTATAAAAATAAATTATTGCCTCTAGCAAATATTTAAGCGCAGTTTTGAAAAAGGTGTAAATAGGTACTCATGAAACTTATAAAAAACAACTTTTGTACCTCCCATAGTACGAATCAGCTGATCTGGGATTTTGTATGAGAGGTCCAATTGTTCTTCAGTTTCAAGAGTAGGTATCTTGACCTATAGTGACAGTGACACACGCGCACCCTCTCTCTAATTAATTGTGGTATGATGATAGCAACATTGTCAAAGTGTTCATCCTTGCTAGATTTCTCATAGTAAGTAAATAGATACTAATTGGTCTGGTTGGTTCCATTCGGGACCAAAGCCTGGGAATAGAAAATTCTTTCGCACGTCTCATTTCCATGACGTATTCCTTACCTATCTACTATTTTTTTTCTGATGTGTGCTTATCCTTAATTATCGTGCTTCTGTTCTTTTGTCCAGTCTTGTGATCTGTAATAAAACGGCCACTACATGAACCCTGCAGAGAGGGCATACATTGCTGACTGGCATTGGGACCCATCTAAGGGAGAAGAGTTGTGAATTTGTGATGTGACACAAATTCAGGAAACGCCTTTACAGATAGCTCACTCAGTAATAGCGTCGATTTTGACGCTTACCGTCTTTAAATGGAAATAACTGGAATTTCAGGAGAATTAAGGTAACTAATACACTATAACAAGATGCTTGCCACGAGCGTCATATTTCATGGATTAAAAATGGCTCAGAATCATATGAATATTGACGAATCTTGAATAATGACGTCGCATTTATTTACGTTCCTTTTTATCAAATAAGTACCTACCGCAGTTACTAATAGCTAAACACCGCAAAGTTTCATTCAAATCCGATGTTTCGTTTCGGTAATGAAGGTTTAAATATATTTTAAACGTGTTTCCCGTGGGAATAAGCGCTTTTCCCCCAGTAAAAAGTATCCTAGATGTTGACCAGGGCTCGTAGCTACACTCAAAACATTACATTTAAATCCGTCGTTCACTTCCGGAGATTAGCGTGAACATTCGTACCTACAGACAAATCAACACAAAGGGTCGTCAATAGATGTCGCTGCAGGTATTCTAAAACGCATTAATGAAATGGACACAGACGCATACAAACTTATACATTTTTGAGATTAGCGCACTAATGTTTTTTTTATATGGGGAGGCAATGTATTCCACATCAAACGTGGTCAAACGCGTATCTTCGCGTCAAGCCTACGCAGGTTTCGCGCCTGTCCCGCCCGCGACGCACGCGCACATCGCCGCCATCTTGACTAATGACGTCGCATTTATTTACGTTCCATTTTATCAAATTCTGCACTTACTAATAGCTAAACACCGCAAAGTTTCATTCAAATCCGATGTTTCGTTATGGTATAATAAGCGATTTTCCCTTAGTAAAAAGTATCCTAGATGTTGACCAGGGCTCGTAGCTACACACAAAACATTACATTTAAATCCGTCGTTTACTTCCGAAAATTAGCGTGAACATTCCTACCTACAGACAAATCAACACAAAGGGTTGTCAATAGATGTCGCTGCAGGTATTCTAAAACGCATTAATGAAATGGACACAGACGCATACAAACCTACATATACCTAGATAATTGTATTTTTGAGATTAGCGCACTAAAATGTTTTATATGGGGAGCATTGTATTCCACATGAAACCAGGGTGCCGGTGGTCAAACGCGTATCTTCGCGTCAAGCCTACGCAGGTTTCGCGCCTGTCCCGCCCGAGGCGCACGCGCACATCGCCGCCATCTTGACTAATGACGTCGCATTTATTTACGTTCCATTTTATCAAATTCTGCACTTACTCTTGTGGTTACACGCCGCTCCGAGGCGCCTGGACTAGTTTAAATTAATTTCTTTCGTAGGCTGATACGGAATACTTTGACATGAGTATTTCTATGAATAAGTTTCAAACTTCAACTAGTTTTTAATGTTCTTACGTTAAGGCAGGGCAATCATTAGGTTACCCAGGTTCACTCGACCCTATTTAGAATTTTCACGATTGTCACTTGTTACATAACCAGGATTGCTTCTGTCAAAAACTTCAAAGAATATCAGATCAGAACAGCAAAATCTGATACAATAACATAATATTATTCTGAGCCAATTTCTACCCAAGATATATGACGTTCCATCCTCTTAGATACCCAGATTTCCTCTGAGATTCCAGTTTATTTCTCAGTACACAAATTCAAATTAATGACACTGAGGTGAGCCACCTGTAAGGTGCCCCGCGCAACAACTCTTTACACTACTGTCGTTCGAATTGGTCATATTTGACAGCGGCCATAATCATGTAAAATGCTAATTACATAAGGTCTATTTTTTTTTGTTGACTTGTCTTCTTGTATGGGTTTGACAGCTGTCAAATTTGGCCTATTCAAATGATTGTACTGTAATTTGTGGTTTGCGTATGCTGAAGCAATTAAGCTGTTAAATTCAAGTTGCTGTCAGATTGAGGGCTATAAAAGGTGGTATAATAAAAGGCGGTACAATTTAAGTTGCGGCCTCCTCCCACACTCACTGTAAACATGATGAAAATGATACAAGAATGTTCTACCTATTCAAAGTAATTTATTTGCTTCCGTCCATAAAATAAACTAGCGGCTCGCGCAAGGAACAACTTTCCCCAAGGAACATAGGTCGAAATATGAAAAAAGTATTTGGACCTCCCATAGTAGCTTAAATCAGCTGATCGGCAATTTTGTATGGGAGGTTCAATTTTTTTTCATATTTCGACCTATGTTCCTTGTGGAAAGTTGCTCCTTATCACCAGCCGGTTCTGAGATTTTGCTATCAATCACTAATAAAAAATCACCCAATATACCTAAATTCTCTATTTTGTGATTTTGTGCCTATTAGATGAAGAAAATGAAAGTAAGTACGTAGGATCCTTCCTACATTCTTTAGTCATTACAAAAACTGGCAAGCAATACGAGAAAGTAGTTTAGCCATCATGTGTACAATAAACAGCACATCTTATCTATACTGGTTTACGTAAGGGCTTCTTGAAGGTACGCAATTAGAAACCGCTTATGAAAGGGACCTCATACCGTGCAAGTAATGTGGCTGTTACACTACAGTACGGCCGATCTAATAGGCAACATCTGACAGCTGTCAAAATAGTGTTAATATATCTTAGTATAGGTTAGGCGCGCACAAGGTCGTCACGTGTGTTTTTCGCCTTATTGGGCGTTTTTTTGGAGAATGGGAGCTGTCAAATTTTGACACTTATTTTCATTTTAGTCTATTGCAGCGTACAACGCCATCGTGCGGGTTAGTTTCTCCAAAAAAGCCCATTACTCGTTTGAACTCGTTTCAGTCATATTCCGTCTGAATTTTACTAACTCTACATTCTTTCATAATATTTTCTTTTCGCAAAACGACAAAAGTAACGGCATTTGTTATCTTCATTTGAAGAATGTCAGCGAAAGTTTAAAACTATCTTAATTGGACATTAAAACTGTCAGATTACTTCTAATATCTGTTTCTGTCTTTACCATCCATTAAGGTGCTATAAAACGAAATTTTTATGTCGTTTGGGTGACCTATGGTGGCAGTGGTGGCTGTATAAAATTTGAATAATTTCACAGGTGATAAGTAGGTATTGTCGCCAGCAAATTCACCTACCCATTAAAGGGACCAACTTTTACTGGTTTCTCATACAAATATTAAGAAAAACTTGTATAAGTGGATCCATTAGATAAAACGGGTATGTGGGTTTGCTGCCGATAGTACGAGAAAAACATAACTCACGTAACACTTGCATATCTTAATTGGACACGTCGATAAGAAAAATAATATAACTTTATTATTTTATTATACAGTGTAAAGGAGAGCTCTCCAAATACTAGGGTGCATTCAGACCATAAAACGGAACAACCAAAAAACATAAAACAATGAGTTAAATTGCATTTCATTAAAAAAAAATACAAATACCGCTTTTAAAGCACTCGCGATTACTTTCACACATAATAACTACTTTAACGGGTCTTATCACGATAGTTTTTTAGGTAAATATGGTTGCACCAGTCGTGGTCGCGAGCAGACTGTCTGCTCGCGACCACGACTGGTGCAACCCAGTTGAAACGTCGAGTGTCCAGGTAAATCGCTTATTTACCTAAAAAACTATCGCGATAAGACCCGTTAAAGTAGTTATTATGTACAAATACCGCGTACGGGCGCCGCCGCTAGCTCAGGCGCATTTTGTATGAAGAAGTTCAAATCGGCACAGGTTCCCGTGATCCTAAGTAGCCAAAATTTTATTTCTCAAAATCGGGAGGATATGCGTCAAAAAGGTAAACTTCGAAAAATAAGGGACACCCTAGTATGCAGTGTTATACCGGCAAGCGCGAATTTATTCAAACGGGTGATTCTAGGCATTTATTTGATGTTTTTTTTTACTATGAGGTCATCTATAAAATCACGTCAAAAAATACCAGATTTCCCATACATTTTGCTTGAGTAGGTATACCTAAGGATTTTGTATGGAACGTGATTTCACAGATGGCCTCATAGTAAAGTTGTTCATAATAGAATCACCAGTTTGAATAAATGCATGCTTGCCGGTAACACACTGTATAATACTAGGAATTATGCAAATGTTTTGTCACTGTCACTAGCAATAGCGTTGTTTATTACAGATTCATAGCTTTTTCCATATTTCTAGACGTCTCCACCATCAATAACTTTCAATCTCTTTTCAAATAATTACAAGTTACCATCTCGAGGCCATAACAATTCTCAGAGTCCATTTTTCATTACATTTCTTACATAAACAATTTACATTTGACAGCTTTCGAACGAAAAGTGGCCCGTGAGACTGGTTAATATTAAAATATTCAAATTCTTCGTTTAAATAACATTAGCTGGGTGAGGAATTTACATAGCCGTATGTTAGGATCGAACAGATCGAACGCCTTAGTTTAATACGGCAAATTTATTAGAGAATTTCTGAGTGCCGCAAGGCGCCATGTTAGGTCCTTTATTAATCCTATTATATACAAAGTCTGCAAGGCTTAAGCTCCTATAAAAACAACAAAGTTGATCGAAAATTCACAGCCTACTAAAACATTTTCTCATCCATATTAATTATTCTTATTAAGTTTAAAGATGTTTTAGAAAATGGGTTTATTTAAGGGAGCGGTGAAACCTGTAACTAGATTGAAATAACATCCATGCTTTTGTCTATATTACATATTCAATCACCATGTTTTACATAGAACAAACGCCATAACTTCAGCTATAAAATGGGACTGCCCAGATCTGTATGCATGTTTTATGTGGCTGCAGTAAACCTTAGCGACACGACAACTGCACATTGGCGATTGGACAGCTGTAAACATGTACTTTTATTGATGCTGTTTGTATTAACGGACCAGTGTACCTGGCTTTCACACATGCTGGACAACTTCGCGGTTATAAAGCGCTCTTCACTCGTGAGACCTAAGTCCTGAGGCGTGAAACCGTACGCCGCCGGTCCGGTGGTTTTAATAAGGAAATGAGTTGTACGAGTTTACATAAAATCGCATAGAAACAACGATAGTGCGTGACATAAGTCCCCACATCGCCGTGCGGTTATCACAGACTGCTATTTATCACTAACACCCACAACAATTCACTGCTGGTCACTAGTATCCCTCTAATGGAGGTATTGACGATTGCCAGGGGGATTGACGACCGCAATGTATTTTTGTATTTACGGGGAACGCGTAATTTTCCTTGATTTAAACCACTTTTGCATTTCCCAGGGGTAGTTATTGTGTTATATTAATAGAAGTAATGACCCAATTTCTTATTTACTAACTAGATAATAACCTCGGAACCTTGAATTCTAGTGTTAGGTAGGTACTTATTAGCTTTCAAAAACCGCTTTATCATAGGTCATGTGTGCAAACTTTCTAAGGGGTATATGGATGTGAAACCACGGTGAAAATGGATTGAACAGGCATATAATGAGAATCTTGGTCGTTGGATTAGAACGACACTAAATTTTAATGGACACTTTGAAATATCTAGCCCGCGGATACATACAGGATGTGAAAAATTGCTCCAAACAATTTAAAGGTGAACTAATTACTTATCAACTTTCTTAGAACATATTTATTTTAAAAAGGAAGATACTACTTTGGTACTAGTAGGTACTATCGAACCTAAACATTATAAGAGATCAATTTATACTGGTTACTCTTAGCTAATACTTATTATTTTGATATCCATCTAGTATAAGTTGGTCCCTTGGTAGTGGTAGTACACAATAATCTAATAAGTATATTGTGAACTTACTGAATATAATTTTGTATTGAAAGGTACTCCCTATGTATTTGCGGAAAGCCATACAAAAATAGGCACACGATATAACTTTTAAATCCCGGAGGTGTTTCCTATTTTAAAAAAAATGAGAATCGCTGACATAGAAAAAGTTGACCAATAAATAAGTCTATGAAATTATAATATTTTTCGATGACATTCCTTAAACAATTTAATTTTAAAACCTGTTATATCATTATCATATTATTATTATATAAATACTTATAGGTAGGTAGGTAGGTTAAAATATACCTAGTTTTACAACGGTATTCCTACACGTCCTACAAAATTGTGCATAATTTGTCAATCTCCTACGCAACCAGCATACACCACATCGTAGACATCTAAAATATAGCTTATAATATAACTACCTACAGTTACTGTACATGGTATGTATGGTAGTGAAACAAGGTACAAATTCTTAGGAACACCCCTAGTCTGAGTGGACTACAGGGTGTTTCGTAAAAGGCGACGTAGAGTTTTTGACCTCGGTTAAACACCTTGTCGACTATGGTCAACCTCATGGTGGCGGTGATACCACCTACAATTAGCATTCGCAAAGAGGTTTGACGTCAGGCAGGCGGCCGGTCATAAAATATATAGCCTAGCCAAATCATTTTGATACATAATTTTGTCTACTTACAAAACATGTTGCGCCGATCCCAACTGATTCGGGATAGGGGTAGAAAGATGATGATGATGGTCATAAAGGATGTATATTTTTTCTTCCTCTTATGCTGAACACTTTATTTCAAGCGGCTTAGAATAGCATCATCCTATAAGACTTCTGAATGAATCTCAAACTTGTCAGACGTGGTGTAAATAGTCGTTTTTACAGCCGTTCACGCTCTGCCTACCCCGCAAAGCACATAGGAGTGATATACATACCTACCCATTTATGTATGTTTGTATGAATCTAACACGAATTCCAGGTAAAGCCCTACGATGTGGGAGAGACGAGACGCGGAAGCGAGTTGGTTAACTTGGTTATTAACCAATTATAGCCCGCCATTAACCTGCTATTTCCTGCGCCTGCGCCGATGCTGCCGAACGTGAGAATGCAGCTGTATTGCACGGTCATTTCTCCTTTGTCTAGGCGCCGTATGATGCTGGTATAAAATAGCATCGCCCCGTTGTCACAAAATAGTGGCTAGAGACAATAAAAGTAATAAAAATTTCTTACCATTTTATTCAAAAATTATGCTTGCATTTTCTCACAAAATATGATTTACCGAATGTTACCCTAAAGAACACAGCTCAAAATTGGTTACTTATTCAAAATAACCTCCTACAGAAGATTTATCGGTCAGCTTTTTGTATGCAAAGTCCCATTATATCTTTTACCTTTACCTGTGGATCTTAGGTAAAGTTGTTTACATTATTAACGTTTTCAAAAAATTCGATCGCTCCAAGGCACTTGTTAATTCATAATTGTACCTAATCCGAGTTTTAGAGCAAGTAAAGGCGCTCCATGAAGCCACATAAGCCTCACGCTTTTACCGAATGGTAACGACCGTTTTATCCGAAAATCAAACTGAGTAACTTTGCTGATGAACACAGCTCGAAATTGGTTAACTCGTTAAAAGCTGATCGGCTGTTATTTTGTATGCGAAGTACCATTATTAAAATTTCTTTTAGGTAACTTATAGTATCAGGCGTAACTTTGCGGAAGTCCATCTTGATGAAAATGATAGAAAAATATTTAGCTTCTTCCGCACCTATGACGGTAGGTTATGCTGCTGAGTGAACCAGTCGGTGCTCGGAACTTGACTGTCGAAGATCTCCAGAGGATGCTCCGTGAAGGAGTGAAACACGTGTAGAGTGTAAAACGGTGGTTGCGGTGTTGGTGTGTTGTATCGCTAGTACATTTGCATTAGGTTGCGGTCGTACGTGTGGTTCACTCAGCAGCATAACCTACCGTCATAGGTGCGGAAGAAGCTAAATATTTTTCTATCATTTTCATCAAAATTTCTTTTATCTTCTTGACCTTTGGTTCTTAGGGAAAGTTGTTAATTTTATTAGTGTTTTGAAGAAATTTGATCGTTCCAACAGTTCCAAGGCACTTTTCAATTAATTAGTTGCACGCTGACAACAGAAATCCTTGTTTTCGCGCAAGTAAAGGCGCTCCATGACGCCGCATAAGT
The DNA here is from genome assembly GCA_024500475.1 of Phthorimaea operculella. Taxonomy (NCBI): domain Eukaryota; kingdom Metazoa; phylum Arthropoda; class Insecta; order Lepidoptera; family Gelechiidae; genus Phthorimaea; species Phthorimaea operculella. The sequence goes on along the minus strand of JANFCV010000319.1, from coordinate 221,808 downwards.
GTCGACTATGAGCCTCACTCTACCGTCGTCATGGAACTGAATCTTCAGCTGGAGAAAAACGGACTGCCTGCATTTCTTCTTATGGTCACACTGGTCGATGAAACCAGATTTTGAGTCTTGTTGTCCCTGATGGAAATTAGAAGTCCTAGACAGTAATACAGTAATACAGTGACCGGACTGACCTGACCTGCCTATTTAAAATGGTTGCTCAAACCACTATTAGAATTTCTTTTATCTTCTTGACCTTTGGTTCTTAGGGAAAGATGTTTACTTTATTAGTGTTTTGAATAAATTTGATCGTTCCAACAGTTCCAATACACTTTTCAATTAATCAGTTGGACGCTAACGACAGAAATTCTTGTTTTCGCGCAAGTAAAGGCGCTCCATGACGCCAAGCCCTAGACAGTAATAATCTCCCAAATAAAATAAAATACAGTGACCGGACTGACCTGACCTGCCTATTTAAAATTGTTGCTCAAAATGAAACTAAATAAAAATACTTAGGTACCATTTTATTCAAACGTCTGTCTGTACTTTCTCACAAAATACAATTTACCAAATGGTAACGACCATTTTTTCCGAAAATCAAACTGAGTAACTTTGCTGATGAACACAGCTCGAAATTGGTTAACTTATTAAAAGATGATCGGCTGTTATTTTGTATGCGAAGTCCCATTATTAAAATTTCTTTTATCTTCTTGACCTTTGGTTCTTAGGGAAAGTTGTTTACTTTACGTTTTCAAAAAATCGATCGCTCCAAGGCACATTTCAATTGATAAGTTGGACGCTAACGACAGAAATCCTTGTTTTCGCGCAAGTAAAGGCGCTCCATGACGCCGCATAAGTGTCGACTATGAGCCTCACTCTACCGTCGTCATGGAACTGAATCTTGAGCTGGAGAAAAACGGACTGGCGGCATTTCTTCTTATGGTCACACTGGTCGATGAAGCCGGCGGATTTTGAGTACTCCTTCGTTTTGTGCCGCTTGGTGAAGTCGCTCAGGTGGAGGTGCGTCATCTTGTCGAACTGGATGCCGTCCGTTTCGAAGTAGGCTAAGCTGGAAAGTGAAAACTTGGAATAGTAAATTTGCTGCAAATATTGAGTGGAATTTTACTGGTGACCGACTGGATAACGAAATCTGGTGGAGGCCTACGTAGGGACATATTACATAGGGACAGATGAAATAGAAATCTGATTATATGTGATACCTACTAGTGGCCAGTAGCTAGGTTTCACCCGCTGCTGCTAAGGTCCTTTAGGCAGATACCCTTTTTCAACGCGGTTTTACCGTTTTCCCGTGAGAATAAGATCTTTTCCCGTGGTAAAAAGTAGCTTAAGTCACACAAGGATCTATTTATGTATACAACCTGTTACATAACTAACCAAAAAAAAGAATATTTTTCATTATCATCAGTCGATAAAATAATCACATCACTAGTCTAGGTTAGGTGCTACACTACCTGGCGAAAAAAGGCTGCTTCGGCATACATTGCTGGTTGACTTAGTTTCTTGTATTGATGACATTCATGTGATAGCCAGCAATGTAGAACGAACTGCGTTTCGCCGCGTCGGTAACTTCATTTGAACTTTGAGCTGTCAAAATTAGTGCTGCGATGCCACGATTAAAAATAAGTGTAATTTAATAAAAAAAAAATTTTTTCATAGTTTTGAAAAACGATGCTACGGCTCTAATTTTTTGTTAATTGACTCTTTGCAACGGACCTTTCCACACCCTTTCAGCTTTATTGGTTGTTTTGTAACACGTTGTATATGTATAATTTTTTTAATGTACCTTCTTAAGACTAAAGTAAGGCCAAGCAGACGAAATAAAAAGTGTAAACAAATCTGAAAGAGACAGCTGACATTATACCATATGACAGATAAGGACAGATTGTAATAACTGTCACCGAGTCATACAGAAGTTGTTTACATTAATTATCTCGTTTCGTTGGCCATACTTTAGTACAGAAAATACACAATTAAACAAACACTTTCTTGGATGTAGTTGCTTTCTGACAGTAAAAGAATTCTCGAAATTAATCCAGAAGTTTTAGAGTTAATCGAAAACATACAAATAAGCAAATCTTTCCTCTTTCTAATATTAGGCTCGGATTATAGTCCCGCGGCGCGGCCGCCGCGACCGGGTCGCTTTTTGCAAGTTTACAAGGAAATGCCCCGCGCGCAGAATAATTCGTTGCATACATTTCCTTGTAAACTTGCAAAAAGCGACCCTGTCGCGGCGGCCGCGCCGCGGGACTATAATCCTAGCCTTAGTATAGGTAATATTCTTCTATACCTGAAGATGGCGACGATATCCGTGTTACTGTGTAGCTCGCTGTACATCAAACCGATTGTATTGAGGTGGGGCAGCTCGAATATTTTGAACCTCTCCCGATGTCCAGAATTCCGACACGACTTGATCTCCGCAGCCCACGGTCTCCCATCTGAAAGCATGTAGCTTTTAGTTGGATATTTCACTTTTCTATTCTTTGTTACATCTCCCTTGTTCCCTAAATCAACATTCTTTGCTAACGTTAACGTCCAAAACAAGGCCATCGAAAACTGTCTTATGTTCATTTTTTATGCGTATGCGCAGTTCGATAGTAATATTATTACTGAATTCTGTATTCAAAACTATTGCGTAATGTTTTTTTTGTTTTGCGTAAAGAACAATAGGTCAAACGATTTATCTTTCTATTCTTAAAGATATAGAAAGAATAGGCAACTTTCATTCAATGCATGTAAGAGGCAGGTACAAGTAGGTGACTTTTTAGAATCCTACAGTACCTATTTAGATAAGTGCAAACCTTAATTGGTACCTGAGGAAGTGATCATGATTTGACCGCATCTGAGGAAGTGAGCATTTTGTACCGCATACCCACGCGAACCGTAGTTGTTCCGCTCAGGTTTGCATAGGGCTTTAATGATAGTTCATAGTTGTTGGTAATTAAATTACAAAAATGTAATTTACGCCCAGCGCAATAAAAGCTTCTGTCGGCAAGTCTTGTTAATGCTCCGATATCATGCGTAAGAATGCACTCAGCAATTAAACACTTAAGCAGTAAAAAAATAAAGGCAATTATTTTATAGGGTTCAATGTCTTGGTGAATGTGAAGCTCCCACACAATATAATTAGTTATACTGGGTGTCACAAAACAACCAATAAAGCTGAAAGGAGGTCAAGGTACTCATAAAACTGAACAACTTTCCCAATGGAACATGGGTCAATTATGAAAAAAAAATGGACCTCGTACAAAATTAACTAAATTTGTATAGAAGTTTCATTGGTTTGGCCGGCCACACAAATTAAGAAGATGGCGGGGAGCCCTTACAAATGACTTGACTTACTCAGTGCGACTTAGATGCCTACTGACGCTTACTGGAATGAACTAGAAACTCAGAGGAACTCGAGGTAAATATGAAGATGGTTGCTATAAACGTCATATACCTATCTTGGATTAATATTGGCTCAGAACCATATTAGGTTTTTGTATCACTTTGCTGTTTTGCAACCCTGGCCATGTAACTTAGCCAGGGTTGCTACTGTCAAAAATCAAGAAAGAAAGAAGAATATCAAAACCGCAAAATCTGATACTACAAGAACATCATTTATATTATGTATGATTCTGAGTCGACATCCAAGAAATATGACGTTCGTCCCAACCATCTTCTTAGTTAACTTGAGTTGCTCTGATATTCCAGTTATTTCCAGTTAAAGTCAAGTAGTAACCATCTGACTCGTCGCTAGTACTGAGTGAGCCATCTGTATAGGCGCCTCGCGAGCCTTAAGCGTTGTCCAACCTGTCAAATTCGTGTATGGAGTCGTTGTATGGTGGTTGTATGACAGTGATCGCCTTATCTTGTGATCAGTTTTACACTTGGTTACACGGCCACGGCTACTGGTATGAATTATGTATGAGATGTACTTTTCGTGGGACCATTGGTGTAATACAAAATGGTTGATTGTATTTTCTGGCGTTAAGTTTTTCTAAATTGAAAGATACAGTAAGTTAGGTTAGGTAACTGCTTGAATATCTACGGGTGTAAAAAAATGCTGCATTTATTAAAAAAAGGAATGGTCTACTTAAAATGTGTTGGCCAGTCGGTTCGGTTTGTACGGGTGTGGCTCTTATTAAATTTTTGAGCCGCGTCCCTTGGGTGAAGTCATTCACAGCTTGAAATATTAAAGAAGCAATTTAAAACGAGACATACAAAATGATGTTTTACTTGTCTAAAAAGTTGAGAGTAGGTAGACATAAAATTGTCGACAGCAAGACGACTATAATCGTAAAAAGCATGCCTAAATAATGATTTATACAACATTCTGCTATTCACTATACAAAATTACAAATACTTAGCTCGTATTCAAGAACTCTATAAACTCTCTAAGGCTAGAAACACACGTAATGTCCGTTCGTGCGTTATTTTTGTGCAGCGCTATCACATGCGCGTAAGGAAAATGCATACTTCTACCTATTTTCTATTTTCGTGGTTTATGTCAAACGATTCGTCAGACGCATCAGTCTTATCAGTCGACGAAGCGTTGTGCGATGATGTGGTGGTGCAAAAGAGATACCTAGGTATTTTATATCTATCTTATCTTTGTAAGTTTACAGAGGCAGATGCCTACTTATGTTTTGGACGTCTCGGGTTTAAGAATGGGAAATTCGAAATTTCCTTCCATCTGAGAGACGCATGCATTACGGATGCGCTAAAAATTAGCAAAACCGAACATCAAGTGTAGTAACCGCCTAATAGCTACACAAAAGCGCTATAAAAGTCCTTTACGCAGCAATAAGTTATGAACACAACAAGAATGCGTAATTTTTCAACATTTGTTTGCGGACCTTCCCACAGACGACGTGGCATGCATGCATATCTACTAGTGTCAGCGCTTTACACTCATAATATCCGTTTCTACGTTATTTTTGCGCAGCGCTATCAATTTCCACCACAATCCCTATAAATACGACGATGCAGATGCAGGCCATGCCCAAAGGTCTGTTGAGGGATTCGCCTGTCAAACGGCCAGAGTAGCCAGGTGAGGCCAGGGTAGTATTTATTACCCCAGTTTGATGACTCTGACTGCAGTGAGTCGCAGACGATAGTATAACAGCGACATCTTTTGGTTTCAACGCAACTTTTTCACAGTTTACATTTTGTGTAGCTATCTTTTGTAGATAGCTATATTTTGTATTACTACAACAAGAATGTACCTACAGATAATTGGTAACTCTCTGTACCATACAATTAATTATTATGGTTTATGAACACTACACTAGTTATTAATATTAATGGGTGAATGTTGCGTTTTCTCTATCCGACAAAGGAAAACCTGTGGTTTTGTAAAAAGTCTGTTGTAAATATCTCACAGGCAGTGATTTTGTTCTCATCATTATGTCACTTTCATTGTTTAACAGTTTCGCTGCCATGTGGTGCTGGCTTAGATTAGCATCACCCCATATCTTTCCTGTGTGGTTTGAGAGTTGATGTGTATTGCAATTTTAGATGAGAGGCTATGGTGATACATGTAATCTGAATGACTCTCAAACTTTTGTCAGACGTGGTGTTAATGGCCGTTTTTACATCCGTGTACGCTCTGCCTACCCCGCAAGTGATATAGACGTGATATATAGAAATCAATTCGGAATGTCTAAGAGTCTTATCACACAAGCGGTTTGCAAATCAGAGTGCTGCGCATCCGCCGGGCGTCCGCTCCGCTCCGCATCCGCTCGCAAACCACTCGTGTTATAAGGCTGTAAAGGATTGTTCCCAACGGCAACGAAAGAGTTAACCATAGATTACAAAAATATGCGTCGTCGACGTAACGTTAATTATCGCAATAACGGTTATTCTGCCCGGTAACGTTGTAACCGTTATTAATAGCGAGAGTTATATTATAGCTTATGGCTCCCATTGTTTTGTTTAAGTGTGTTTTTTTAATTACCTTCTAATTTTAGAGTTGGTTTAAACTCTTTGAACTCTACGTTTGAATGAATATTTAATTACGGGCATACTTCATTGTTGTTTTATTTTATTGTTTGGATAGTTCTAAAATTGCTGATGCCAATAACTTTCTCCAAAGTGCCTACACTTCCATGAGGAATTGTCCAGGGCCACGAAACTAAAAACAAAATATACATAGGTACTTAGATGCCGCGTTTCAAATACCTACCTATTACTACAATGTTATCTCTTTGATCGATCCGTTTTTTTCGTTTTCTTATATCAGTATGAAGTAATTTATACTTACATAATTTCTTTTCAATAACGTGGCCCCGGGCAGTTTTTCATTATGTAGGTACCTACCACGCAGCAACGTCCTTTGCTGCACAACTGACTAGAAACCTAATTTCTAATGTATGCTGATTGCTATCGAATTTCCCTTTTAGAAATTTACGAATCCACACTGTCTATACTCTCATATCAATCTACCTCTAATTTCATTTAGTATACTGGGTAATTTTTAAGTCAGTGCGCAAACTTTGCAGGGTGTTTCTACTCGTGATTACTTATGATCAACTTTTACTTGGGACCACCAGCGAATTCGCAAAAAAAAATTTGGATGTTCCATAGAAAAATTCATACCTACATGGCAAAAATGTATGAAACACCCAAAAACTTTTTTAAGATTTCGCAGGTGGCCCCATACTAAAAGTTGTTTAGAATCACGAGTAGAAGCGCACTGACTAAAAAATAACCCTGTATAGAGTAAAATTTTACTAGTGACCGATAGCGTAAACTTAGAATCGGCTAGTGATAAGGAACAACTTTCCCCAAGAAACATAGGTCGAAATACGAAAAAAAATTGGCCCTCCCATAGTAACTGAAATCAACTGATCGGCAAGTTTGTATGGGAGGCCCAAATTTGTTTTTTCGTTTTTCGACCTATGTTCCTTGGGAAAAGTTGTTAATTATCACTAGCCGGTTCTGAGTTTTCACTATCGGTCACTAGTAAAATTTCACACTAAATTTTCTGCTCCGGCCTACCTTCTAAAGCCACCCTTCGCCACTGGTACCTATATTTAGTTGACTTGTAGCGTGACCCGAGTCAAGTCTGATCGTGAGCGTAAGCCGTAAGAAGCGACTCTAAGGGGCTTAAGCGTTGATTTGTATTGCAATTTGAGGCGACAGGCTCTGACATAATGACAGTCTTCTGAATGAGTCTCAAAATTTTGTCTGTAGGTACCTACCTACGTCTCCAGTGTGGTATACCAGGCAGCCTGACAGACGGTACGATCGACAGGGGCCAATCGATTTGTCGTTAGATAACATCGATAAATGATCGATAATAAAGCTTTATCGACTCCGAGTTAGGCCCATTTCGCCACAGTTCCAGTTGGTCACAGTGCCATCAGGCCTTACCACAAAAAAGTTAGACAAGTGAGATTAAAGTGTTCAAAATAATACTTCATACAAAAATAGCCGTTAAAAATAAGTCTTCTAGGCAGTCAGTCAGTCAAAGACTTGTCTAAAATGTACAATTAAAAAGTTTGTCTGACCCTATGGAAGTGAATAATTCACCTGCCTACTACCTATGCTGGGGCACTCTGAGTATTAATTCATTTACAAATATTTATGTTGAGTCTTGCACTTGATATTTTCTATTTATCAGCTATCTAGTTCCCATTGAACAAGCTTTGTTAAGTTTGGTACTAAAAGACATTTGGTACTAAATATCCCGAATATTATATTTTCATGAACCCCAAGATAGAACTAGCTACTACCTGATTCATTGAAGAAGGGGACTCGAAATGGCAACATTATTGTTGACATCTTGCTCAAATGTCATGACAAATGAAAAAGAGGCCAACAATAATGTCGCCATTTCGGGTACCTTTCTTCCATGAATCAGGTTATATATGGAAGGAAAGCAGTGCAATGACACAGGCTAGATGAGACTCTCTCTCTTCGTGTGGGGCACTGAGTCGTTCAACGACCCGATGAGCCCTGATGTCAGAGTTTTTCAACCGCCTACTGCAAGTAGCAGGCCTCTGACATGGTTGTGTAACGGCCGTCATCATAGACAGCAACCGGGACCGACGGCTTAACGTGCCCATCCGAAGCACGGGACCATCTTGCTTTTCGGACAATCAGGTGGTTCACAATGACTGGGAACAAATTCACAAAGAGATAAATATCAATTTTGTGAATGACCCCACCGGGAATTGAACCCGGAACCTTCTTCGTGGCAGGCAGTCATACACCACTGCACCACATCGACTGTCTGCAGATGAAACTTAAAACAGATGATAAACCAAGACAGTGGCAAAATGGTACCGGGTTTCAACTCTACTGGAAAATATGACTCAAGATTTGATGGGTGTTTTATTGTTTCTCTTTGGGATGTTATTAAGAAGTCAGTGGGTATGGATGGGAAAGGAATGCACCGGCCTACTGTAAAGTAACTAAAGCGCGGCTGTTCGAATAGGCTATATTTGACAGACGCCAAACCCATATTAGAAGACATTTCAACAAAGAAAAATAGACCTTAAGTCATAGCATTAACATGATTTTGACAGCTGTCAAATGTGGCTTATTGGGACGACCGTACTGTAGTTGGGAGGTTAGCGTCCTCAAGTTTACACATCAAGCTAGAAAACTGAAAATCGGTATGAAGGTATCATCATGACACATACATATGTCACGCTTGTGTCCCTTGCGGGGTAGACAGAGCGAAAACGGCAGTAACAAACGGCCATTTACACCAGGTCAGACAAAAGCCTGAGAGTCATTCAGAAGACTTTATTACTTACCTTCGTGACAGGTTGTTACCCTGTCGCCTAAAATTGCAATACACATCAACTCTCAAAATCCCTTAGTCGCTTCTTATGACACCCACGGGAAAAATATGGGGTGATGCTATTCTAAGCCGGCACTATACGTCAACCTTTATGACCTACTGATTAAAAACCAGGGTTGGTGCCAAGCGGGCACGCCCCTTTTTACTTTCCACCTCTTGGTATTCAAATCGGTCCTTATTATTTTAATGAGATTACTTTCCATAAATATAACAGCCACAACGGTCCACAGCTGGACATGGGTCTGCCTCTATCGGAGGGTATTGCTATACCTACTCACCACGCTTGACAGGCGGATTGGCGAGCGCAGTGCAAGACGTTGAATATACAAGGAACGCTGCTGTCCATTCCGTGGATTATTATCCGTGGGCCTTTATATGACACCCATGGGGAGAATTGGAGTGATGCTATTCCAAGGCGACATCACAGCAAACCTTCTCACCTCACCTATTGCTAATTAGATAAGTCCTCTTTATTTTTAATGAGATTTCTTTAAATTAAAAAAAAATGGATGTCTATCAGAAGCTTTCGTTTTACTCTAAAACAGCGTGTAATTAAACCGGCGGCTGGTATCGAGCCTTACCCGTTAATTACAACTTAAGATGCGCAAGCGCAGTGTGGAACGCTTCGGTTGGATCATAACTTTATGATGTGGCGATGACAGCTGATGGTGCAGTTTTAGGCGAGAATCTCACGTAATTTTCGATTGTATATACGTTATTTAGGCTGCGCTATCCGTTACCTACGTTTGAAAATACGATTTTTCGCCTTTTTATACATAAATACATGATTATTCTGTATACGCAAAAACAGTTTGACGTAAATCATATTTGTAATGAGAATAAGGTCGAAATTCGTCTTGTCCCAACACATGCGTGGCATGAAATTTTATAACACAGTATTGCCGAAGTGATCCAAGTGATGTTGACCATCAGTATCGAGGAGGCAATGCCCTTAAGGCCACCAGACCATAGACTGTTGTAAATAGTCTCGATTCAGCTCTGTACTGCCTCTAAGCCATTCAGATTAACCTCACGCGGCATGTAACTTTACCTATATTTCTGACACGCCCACACGTATGGTGTAGCCAAAGTGATACCATGACTAGCGAGGATAACCTCACGGCATGTAACATTTTTAATGACGCGCCTAGAAATAGGTAATGGTGTTGCCAAAGTGATGCACACCAGCAGTATCGAGAAGGCAATGCCCTTAAGGCCACCAGACCGGAGAGTGTTATAAATAGTTTCGATTAAGCTCTTAATTTTACTACTTAGGAAGCTAGCTAGATGCGGTTCTAAGTAGGCTATAATGGCTATATGCTAAAATCTAGTCTAGTGGTACCTACCTACAAGGTGTATGAAATATTTCAGAAAATTCTTCCAAGTGTGGAAAAGCCCCTGAAACTGACCAAGTTTCCCCAAGAAAAGTACGATTGAAATTGAAATAATGTGTACCTAATCAAAAGGCGCGCACCTATAGGTACACTTGGGAAAATCTAATTCGCAACATGCAAAGGAAGAAACACAAAAGTTTTACAAAAGTTCTTAATTATTCCGCAGCAAAATCGCGGCAATTTTTACCCGACTGCCTCAGAAGGGTTATGTTTTTCGAGAGTATGTATGTATGTATGCATGTAAGTATGTGGACAAAAAAACTCTTTTTCACGGGCTACAGCCCAAACGGATAGGTGGATTTTGACATAATGAGGTGTCGTAAGATTCGTCTTAGCAGCAGCTCTATGAAAAAAATATAGATTCAAGATGGCGGACTTTTACAGCAAAATACTACTTTAAAATTGCTGCAGTCAGGTTTTACTTTTATAACACATCTACTTGTTACGTCATCTTCCAGTGGGACGTCTCCTGATGAACCCTGGTGTCAGAGTTTTTCAACCGCCTACTGCAAGTAGCAGGTCTCTGGCTGCAAGAGCGATTTTAATGATAGATAGAGGATAGATACTAATGTTGCGATAACATAAATATCGCCATTATGTCGCGAAACAATGTAATCAAGTAAATTATGCAACTTGATCAAACAATTGTAATTCGACCAGATTATTACCTAACTGCACGAATCTTGCAAGCTCGTGACATACCAAACCCACATCGAATAGTGAAGAAAACTAAAACATCATCCACATAATACAGGGTGTTAGGGACGGTGTAACGAAAACTTTGCAGGCATGCTCAGACCATGAAACTGAACAGCTTTTACTATGGAGCCAATAGTGGGAAACGAAAAAAAAAATCCGACCTCCCATACAAAATTCACGATCAGCTGACTGACTTTGTATGGGAGGTCGGAAATATTTTTTCGTTTCCCACCATTGGCTCCATAGTAAAAGTTGCCTGCAAAGTTTTCGTTACACCGTCCCTAACACCCCGTATACTGACATGATCGATATGTCACCGTGAAATTACAAACACCGCTAGATTATAATATTTCTCGCTAAATTACAATCTGTCGAAATATTGTAAGACATACACACAGATTACAATTTAACGTATCAATTTTCAAAATATTACAATATTATGAAGTAAAACAGTATAACTGTCAACTCGCGTTCTGATTGGTCGAATGTCATGTATATCGCGCAGCCATGTTTATTTGACAGCTGATCGCCATTTTGATGGGTACCGAACGTAAACAAACAGTGCATAAGAGATTATTTCCTTATTTCATAAGTTTATATGAGCAATTTTCAACACGAAATTATAATAAAAGGGAACAAAAACAATTTGTTTACGCTCGAGAACCAACGAAGGCAATCAGCTGTGAAACAAAGATGGCGTCGATGGTGACATGATGCTTGACTTGACCAATCAGAAAGCGAGCTGCGTAATCGTATCACAGTTTCACGGATTTAGTGCGTTATATTGTAATCTACTGAAAAATTATACGTTAAATTGTAATACATGTGAATATGTTACAATATTTCGACAGATTATAATTTAGCAAGATAGATTATAATCCAGCGTTATTTGCAATTTTACGGTGACAGATATACTTATTAAACTATACCAACAGAGATATATGGCATCTTGTTGCGTCGTAAGATTAATTGCTTAATTCTCCTATGATCTATGATAGCTTATTTCTATTGTCAGCCGGATCGTAAATTACTGGTTATAGACGTGGTTTCCACACATGCCTTGCAAATGCACGGTATTTTTCAGCTTCAGTGTAACTGAAGAATTGAGATGTAGTAGGTACGAAATTGCATGTACGAACGCCACGACAGAATTGGTAAATATTCTTTGGATTTATTTCAACTTAGTCGCCTTTTACAACACCCACGAGTGAAAATGTGATGATGCTATTTTAAGCCGCAAGGTAATATTTTAATGGTTGTTGAAACAACCAGTCCAATCACACCCCTAAGGCGAGACTGGACTCAGGAGTTGTTCTAGGAAGAACGAATCCAACTGAATCTACCCGGTATATGGGTAGATTCTGTTGGATCCTTTCTTATAATGAGCGAAAATGAGGGTCCTCCGCGTCTCGCCAGCGAAAAGCTTCAAAGCCCGAACTCTGCTAAATAAGAATCGACAAATTCCCTAATTTGTGGTCATACTGATCTTGCCTAGATTAAGTTTTAGTATAGAGGTAGTAAGGATCCAGCTGAAAACCAGCGCTACGGTAGGCATATCTGCTGTAGCATATGCTGAGCTGGAGACCTTTTCGGCATGGAGTGCGCTCTAGGTTTTAATTATGCATGTTTAACTTTTTATTTTATTTTTGATACTGAATAAACTTCTCTCATTTCATTTCATTTTCTCATTTCATACATTGTTTGAAACTTATAGGTAATTTTACATGTCACAGACCTAGAGTGCCAATGAATATCTATCAAAATCCGTTTAATCGTAAGGCGCGTGTGAAAACAACTAGATTTGAACCGGTATACCTACGAACAGTGGTGTACTGTTAACTAGATTGTAAGTTGTAGTGAAATATTGACAGAGTGTTCTATTTTCGTAGGTACTTACTATCGCCAGCAAATCCAGCTTAGTTGGTAGGGTAAATATGCCGAATTCCGGCCCCCCGCCTAATCCCGGCCTTTTTCACAATTTTGGCTTGCATTCCCAAAATACTGGATAAACTTAAAACTTGTTCACTCTAATTACAACCTGATTATATCTGCTTCCCTTAAAAACCATTGGTAATCCTTTACCCACCTCACACTTCGAGCAATAGACGTTGGTTGCGACCGAGGCGCTAGATCGGACAGTTTGTTCGAGAAGAAGTGAGATCGAAGCTCTTCACGTCCATTCTGGGCATTGCATTTATGAAGGGAAGGAAAAGGTTTTGACAATTTTATTGAATCATATCTATTAGAAGATTGTCAAAACTATATTTTAACTGCATTTTAAATTTATTTTATTGCTTAATTACGAATAATTACCGGGGGGCCGGTATTGGGATTGATATTTCCGTAAATTTTCAAATTTCGGCCGGTGGCCGAGTATAAGCTATTTGATTCCATTTTTATAATTTCATTTATTTTAAGACTATCGTTGTAAAGATGAAATTGTTCATGTCGTATTGTAGATTTACTGTTTAGGCATCTCCTATTCAAAAACCGGCCGGGGCTACATGGTCTAGTTTCATAGCAATTGAGATCTTAAAATGCGGCCGACATTAGATATCCCGAACAATGTAAAGCCGGCCGTCTCCGATTACTTGCAGGGCGATGTACAGGATGTTCGAAACTAACATCGAAAGAGTTTCTATTTGTTTTCTTTGTGTTTTATTCATTTTTACATTATTTTCATGTAAGTCATATTATGTACTTACGAAACTAACAAAATAAATTATTTTCAAGTCCATTATTCAATTAAACATGGATTTAATCCATTCATTCTGGAGCACCCTTTACACGGCCGGGATTTGACAAAATCGTGGCCGGAAATAGACTGAAAACGGCCGACATTAGAGCTTTTCGCCCTTCCCGAGTTTAAACGCTTCCTTCTTTTTAACGCTCATATTTAACAAAAGTTTAAGCATTACTTTTAAAAAAAGGTTAAATAAGCTACCTAAAAATGTATCAAACATATTTATGGGACATTATTTGAAGAAGCTAAAGAGAGTCAAAGTTGAAAAATGCATCCGGGGTGCCGGGATTTGGCATATTTACCCTACTAGTTCATTTAAGATAGTTTATTCTGAGATGCTAAAAGAAAAGAATTTTACGTGCCGATTTACGACAAGATACTTTATATAGGGTGAAATTTTACTAGTGACTGATAGCGAAAACTCAGAACCGGCTAGTGATAAGGAACAACTTTTCCCAAGGAACATAGGTCGAAATACGAAAAAAAATTTTGACCTCCCATAGTAAGTCAAATCAGCTGATCGGCAACTTTGTATGGGAGGTCCAAATTTTTTTTTCTTTTTTCAACCTATTGTTCCTTGAGGAAAGTTGTCCCTTATCACCAGCCGGTTCTGAGTTTTCGCTATCGGTCACTAGTAAAATTTCACCCCATATTTATAATAGGTCTTATTATCAGCATCACCTCTGATTATCCAATAATTATAAATGAATTGATGAAAGACCAATCATCCCTTGAGTGCCCCTGATAGTACCTTCTATGATTGATGTTTTTCCAGAGACTAAAGCGTCCTCTCCTCTTTCCAGACCGGTCTGCCGAAACTGCGTGGTGTCACCAACGAGCTCATCACCACCGCCACTCCACGAGCAGCAAGTTTCCCCACCACCGCCCGCCCCGTCGTCCCCGTCCCCCCACTTGCCCTCCCCTCAGTTACCCTCGCTCCCCAGTCCTCAACCCTCGCACTCAGGATCTTCAGTGCCGAGCCAGTCGAATTCCCCGCATCCGTATTCGTATCCGAACTTCAGAAGAGGACAGTTCCCGGAGTATTCACACAGTCACTCCCACAGCATCCCACAACTACCAGGTCAGTTGGGTAATCATTTACTAAGTAGGAAGAACTTTATTTACTCATAGTAGTCATGGTCCTTAGCAAAAAAATACTGTTTTGCCGGCACAGTTGATGCCGCTTTGCTCAGCGATACTAGGGACCATTATAAATGATTCCATCCGAGGAAATGAAAAATCCATCCACTGGATTTCAAGATGGCGGACCTTCGTTTTTTTGTATGGCACTAAAAAAATAATTCTTCTGGAGCCCATCGTGTGTGGTATCAAATGAAAGCGCTACACGAGACTATTTCAAAAATATATCGTTGTAATACATTTTAGTTACCTTTATCGAAAAAAATCAAGTTATATTTTTAAAAGTAGTCAAAACATGCCAAGTTTGTGGTCCAGTAGGTACAAAAAGGCTGACGTAAAGTTTGTTAAAAGTATGCCAAATGATCCACCATATCCTCAAAACTAACGTCACGAAAGGAATTTCGGAAATAATAAGATTTAATGTATATAGGGTGTAATTTTATTAGTGGCGGATCCGTTAAGGGTGTGTTCTGTCAATGAAACTGAACAACTTTCCCCAAGAAACATAGGTCGGAAGATAAAAAAAAATTAGGCACTCCTATACAAATTGACCCGGCCGGCCAACAAGGGAAGACCAAATTTTTTTTTCGTATTTCGACGTATGTTCCTTGGGGAAAGTTGTTCAGTTTCATTGACAGAACACACCCTTAACGGATCCGCCACTAATAAAATTACACGCTATATTTTGCAATTTTTTTATTTTGTTTTATTCGGAAAACCAACAGCACAAATACAAGTATAGCCTTACAGTAAATACAAAAAGCCAATTACAGGTTTTCGCAAGTAGTAACATTATAAACTAAGAAAGAAATAACGCTCGAAAGGGACGGAAGATCCGCATTACTCAATAAACACTCGCACTTTCACAGTTCGGCTCGCTATTTAACTCAACCATTGAGTAAAATAAGAAAATAAAATAACCTTCTAATCATTAAAGAAACTGCTGCTCAGCTGACGCCTAACGGAACTGGGGGTTGAGTTGAACAGATCAAGGTCTAGATCACTTGAAAGATTATTAAAGGTCTTGCTCGCTCTGCACATGTATGAGTTTTGACGGTAGTTTGTAGAGGCAACGGGAAGACAAATAGGGGCATTAAATCTAAGACGTCTAGAAGGTACTCGAAGACTGATGGAGGAAAGCAAATCCGGACAGTCAATAGCGCTTGAAGCTATTTTCAAAAGAAACGAGACATCAGCCATCTTTCTTCGGGTAGACAGAGGCAATAGATGATGTTTCTTGCACATGTTTGTGTATTGAGTAGAATCATACTTAACTTTTGTTTTGAAGGAAAGGAATTTAATAAATTTTTTCTGCACACGTTCGATTCGCGATATGAAACAGTCGTATTGAGGGTTCCATACCTGCGAAGCATACTCAAGGTTACTTCTGACATAAGTACAGTATAGTATTTTAATAGTTTTAGCTCGGGTAAAATCTTTAGAACTTCGCATTATAAAACCAAGAGCTTTTGTGGCTTTTGCTACAATGTGATCAACATGCGCATCAAATAAAAGTTTCGGATCGTGAATCACTCCAAGATCACGTACCAAGGGCTCACGTGGCAGAATTTGGTTTTTTAAATTGTAGTCGTAAAGTATGGGTCTTGGTTTACGAGAGAAAGTCATAACATTACATTTCGTGGGATTGAGGTCTAGGTAGTTCGCGACACAGTACTCATCCAATCTACATAAATCAGCTTGGAGTGCAGCAGCGTCCTCTAGGGAAGATATAGACGAAAAAATCTTCATGTCGTCTGCAAAACTCAATAAACGGGATGACTTTAGACACAGTTCGACGTCGTTCACAAAGATAAGAAACAGCAAAGGCCCTAACAACGAACCTTGCGGAACACCGCTGGGGATGGTGACCCAACTAGACATGTAGCCATTAGTGACAACAGCCTGGGAGCGATTTTGAATGTAAGAGGAAAACCATCTTAAAAGATCCCCACTTATACCTATTTTGGATAGTTTTCTCAGAAGCAGATGGTGTGGAATTCTATCAAATGCCTTGCTGTAATCCGTGTAAACGACGTCAACCTGGCCTCCCTTTTCCATATTTTTGGTTAGGTAATCATTTAGCAGTGTAAGATTTGATGCCGTCGACCTGCCCTTCAGGAAGCCATGTTGGGAATCACTAAATGCATGTTTGAGTGTAGGATACACTTGGTTATACACGACCCTCTCAAATACTTTGGAAACTATACACAACTTAGATATAGGTCTATAGTTAGTGACTTCAGTTTTAGACCCCTTTTTATGGATCGGGGAGATAAATGCCTGTTTCCATATGTTTGGTACATGTCCTTCATCAAGAGACTTTTTGAATAAAATGGTAATGGGAAGAGCAATGGAAGACGCACAATTTTTTAGAAAGATTGCAGGAAGGTTGTCGGCACCGGCAGACTTAGATATATCAAGCCCAGTTAACAATTTTGCGACTGACTTAGGGTCTACTTCGATGGAAGAAATGTTGCAGGAAGAGCCTGGATCGTCTTCCATTCTCAATGATGAGACATTGGAACTAGTATTTAGAAATGTGGATGCAAAATAATCTGAAAACCCGTCGCATATCGATTCGCCTGAATTTAAAGTAATATTATTATAATTTAAGCTGCTAGGAATGCCGTTTGTTTTTAATTTAGATTTATGATATGACCAGAAAAATTTAGGATTTGTTTTAATTGAATTTTCAACATTAGAAATATATTGTTTAAAGCATTCTTCTTCTAGAAGTTTAGTTCTTTCTCTTAATAGTTTAAAGGTAGCTTCATCACAGAGATTTCCATAAGTTTTAAATTTAGAAAGATATTTGAATTTCTCCTTAATTGCTTTTTTTAAAGATGGTGAATACCATGGTGGGTAGTGGTTAACTTTAAGTAATTTAGACGGTATGTATTTATTTCCTAAATTATCAACTACATTGTAGAAGTAACTGACAGCATCCTCAAGTGGCATAGGACCCAACTTCTGAGTCCAATCAATACAAGATAATTTGTCGTTGATGGTTTTATAATCTGCCTTATTATATAGATAACGAATATGTGGAACTGGTTTCAAAGGCTCAAGGGAGATATAGCTTGCTTCAATCAGAAGTGCCCCATGCTCATGGTCAATTGGGACTAATGAGTCCTTACTGCAATCAAAAACAGCTACATTGTCCCTAGACAAAACTAAATCAAGTGTTCTACCAAATGAGTTTTTAATATTGTTATATTGGTACAAACCTAGACAATTAAGCTCATCGATAAGTAAGGTCTCGTTTACGGATTTGTAGTTCGAAGGGGTCAATGACCCGCTAGCGTTATTACCTGGCGTCCATTGAATTTTACTCATGTTGAAATCTCCTACAATTAGGTATTTATCAGATGGGTACATTAAGCAAGTCTCATTGAGTTTCGAAAAATAATTAGATAGTTGCACAGAGAAAGTGTTACCAAGACCTTCCTTGCATAAATACAGTACGCAAATATGGACATTAAGTGGACACAGGGACCTGTCAGGTTTGTAGGTAAGCGTTAGCCATAAATCCTCGACACTTGAATGGAATGTGGGCCGCGGGGTTATGGATAATTCTTTCTTAGTTGCAATCAGTACTCCACCACCATATATCTGACCCGTGGCAGTGTAGTTCCTATCACGCCTCCAGACTACATAACGGTCGTCGAATAATTCAGAATTATGGAACCCACTGGTCAGCCACGTCTCCGTAAGAATGATGACGTCATAATTGCAAAGTAAAATGTTTCTATAAAATATATTTGTTTTTGTGCGAAGTCCTCGAGTATTTTGATAATAGATTGTAAGATTATCATTCTGTCTTAAAGCCATTTATAACAAATATACTTAAAATATTCTAGAAGCAATGTATTGGTACAGTTTAAATAGGTATTTGTGTAATAAATTTTCATAAATATTTGTTGTTCATTAATAGTAGCAATAGTAGGCAGAAAGCAATCGTAAAATAGTGGGAAAAATGAATGAAAACCAATAGTATGTAATATGCAAGAGCAAGTGAGATAGCCTTTATTTGTTGTAATTGAAGAACAGAAAGAGATAGATAAGTGATCCAGAGCGCATTCATAAATGAGGTTGTTATTGCAATTGTACCTATGCGTCACCGTCAGCTGTGCAGGTTTAGGTATTAACAAAGATTGCAAATTAGCAAAATATAGCAATAAAATAAAATGGTTGAGTGAAACTGCGAGTAAATTTAAAATAAAAAATTCAGTAAACCACAAAAAAATGAAAATAGTGAGGCTTAATATGACATAGATTAGATCACTTTGTTTAAATCATTCTCGTTATTAATGATGATCACGGGAGACGTATCGTTTTTACGCATATGGATTTTACAGAACTTCACCCAGATGTAGGCGTAATCTTTTTCATTTTTGAGAGCCTTAGCTTTTGTTAGCAGCTTCTTAGAGTTCGGTGTCAGATGGTCATTAACAAATATGCTTTTATTGCCAGTAAATCCAATCTCATTCGCTAACAGGGTCTTCTTCGAACGGAATGCAGCCACAAAATTCTCCTTGACATAGCGATTTAAGAAGGTTATGACAATATTTTTTTCGTTCGATCCGTAGACTGGCACGCGAGCAATATAGTTTATTTGGCAATGGAAAGTAGATCATTGGAAACTGCAGTAGGTTAGTAAGAACTGCTTGTGTGCCTCCAAAAATGTTTTAGAACCAATTCTTCTCATGATTGCTTTTATACTCAAAGCTAGATAATGATGTGCTGGATCATTTTGAATCTGCGTGCATGGTTGTGCCCCCGCCAAGTCGAGTAAAAAGCGGATTTGCCATAGGTATCTACCATGTTTTTCTCTACTCGTAAAATCGTGAAATCTCACTTCTGTAGGCCTGCTGTAACAAATTTTGCTATTAAAATCTTTTAGTATGGGTTTGAAAGCTGTCAAATTTGGCCTATTAGAACGACAGTACTCTAGGTCAATATTTTATTTACGAAAATCTCACATTTTTTTACGGTAGAAGTAATGAGTGGTGGTAACACTTTTTTTTTAGTTATATTTTGATGCTATGTCATATCTTTACATACGTCGCTTTTTGAAATCCCTTATCGTAACGGAGAGGGTATAACAAGCCCTAAGGAGGTCAAGGTACTCATGAAACTGAACAACTTTCCCTATGGAACATGGGTCGAAATATGAAAACAAAATTTGACCTCCCATACAAAATTGCCGATTAGCTGATCGATACACTATGGGAGGTCAATTTTTTTTCATATTTCGATCCATGTTCTATACGGAAAGTTGTTCAGTTTCATGAGTACCTTGACCTCCTTTCGGCTTGTTATACCATTTTCGTTACTCCCGGTAGATACATGTCTTCTTAAAGTGCTTTACAAGTTTGATGGTCGGTCTAATGAGCAACAGATTCAAAGGAATTTAATGAAATTTGAAATATGCGATGTTTATTTATTGTCTGTTTGGGTTTTCAAAACTGAGGATTCAAATGTTATCAAAAATAATTATCATTATACAGGTGTTGAAATTGGCCTAAACTATTTCGAGAGAAACATTTTTATTCAAGTTAACTATTTATCGTAGGTACACAAAAGCAAACACAGAATCACAGAACAAATACAAAAATAAAAATGACACAACAAGCACTACTTATTTCTAACAAGAAATTTGTTACAGCACCTAAAGAAGTGAGATAGCATTAATGAGTAGAGAAAAACTATATACTTGTGTCAAACCCGTTTTTTACTCGACTTGGCGGGGGCACAACCGTGCAACTGCAGATTCAAAATGATCCGACACATCATAATCTAGCTATGAGTATAAAAGCAATCATGAGAAGAATTGGATCTAAAACATTTTTGGAGGCGCACAAGCAGTTCTTACTAACCTACTGCAGTCCACAATGATCTACTTTCTATTGCAAAATATACACTAAATCTTATTATTTTCGAAATTCCTTTCGTGACGTTAGTTTTGAGAATATGGTGGATCATTTGGCATACTTTTAACAAACTTTATGTCAGCCATTTTGTACCTACTGGACCTCAAACTTGGCATGTTTTGACTACTTTTAAAAATATAACTTGATTTTTTTCAAAAAGGGTAACTAAAATGTATTACAACGATATATTTTTGAAATCGTCTTGTGCAGCGCTTTCATTTGATACCCCACACGATTGGCTCCAGAAGAATTATTTTTTTAGTGCCATACAAAAAAACGAAGGTCCGCCATCTTGAAATCCAGTGGATGGATTTTTCATTTCCTCGGATGGATTCATTCATAATGGTCCCTAGTATCACTGAGCAAAGCGGCATCAACTGTGCCGGCAAAACAGCTTTCGGGTGATATTTGACCGTAACCGCTTAGACTATAGTTAGGTCTTATAATTAGACATATCCTATCAAAATAAAGTTATAAGGAGCACGTGTAACCCTTTTGTGCAAAAGGGCATTGCTTAAGTTGAGAAGGTTGAATTTGCTTTCATAGAGACGGGCCTTTTAAACTTAAAAGGAACAGTTGTAGAACTGGTAACCCAACGTTTCCTCTTTCTACATGCGAAATCCGTGAATTATGGGGTTATTTCTTCTACTGCCTAATCAAGTCATAGGTTTTATCATATCTACTGTGGAAGCTCTTGCTCCGTGAGGCTGTTTTTGCTACCTGTTTCCGACCATATTCTTAGTCTACATCTATCTACACTAATATAATAAAGAGGAAAACTTTGTTTGTTTTTTTGTTTGTTTGTTTGTTTGTTTTTTTGTATGTATGTAATCGATAAACTCCGAAACTACTCGACCGATTTCGAAAATTCTTTCACCATTAGAAAGCTACAACATTCCTGAGTAACATAGGCTACTTTTTACCACAGGAAAATTCCTCATTTCCACGGGAAAACGGTAAGCAGCAGGGAAAGCGGGAAATACAGCGGATATTACCCAAATAAGCCAAACCGCTTTACCGATCTTCGCGAAATTTGGCACTGATATTACTAGCATAGTAAAGATGGACATGGACTACTTTTTGTCAGCCCTCGAGGATCTGGAGTACCTGATGAAGACCACCAGCATCCCATCTAAACTATAAAAGATACGGTCATGGCTTCATAGAAAAAGTTGTTCACCATGACGGGCCGCTTCTGCTGGCACATGGTCATCGAGGATCTGGAGAACCTGATGAAGACCACCAGCATCCCATCTAAACTATAAGAGATACGGCCATGGCTTCATAGACAAAGTTGTGCATCATGACGGGCCGCTTCTGCTGGCACATGGGCATCGAGGATTTGGAGTACCTGATAAAGATCACCAGCATCCCATCTAAACTATAAGAGATACGGTAATGGTTTTTAAGTAAAAGTTACTCAGCATGGCAGGCTGCTTTTGCTGGCACATGGTCATCGAGGATCTGGCTGGAGTACCCGATGTAGACCACCAGTACCCCATATAAACTATAAGAGATACGGTAATGGCTTCAAAGTAAAATTTATTCAGCATGACGGGCCGCTTCTGCTGGCAAATGGTCACGAGGGTCTGGAGTAGGTACCTGATGTAGACCACCAGCATCCCATATAAACTATAAGAGATACGGCAATGGCTTCATCGACAAAGTTGTTCACCATGACGGGCCGCTTCTGCTGACACATGGTCATCGAGGATCTGGAGCACCTGATGAAGACCACCAGCATCCCATATAAACTATAAGAGATACGGTACTGGCTTCAAAGTAAAAGTTATTCAGCATGACTGGCCGCTTCTGCTGGCAAATAGTCACGAGGGTCTGGAGTACTTGATGTAGGCCACCAGCATCCCATAAAAACTATAAGAGATACGGCAATGGCTTCATAGACAAAGTTGTTCACCATGACGGGCCGCTTTTGCTGACACATGGTCATCAAGGATCTGGAGCACCTGATGAAGACCACCAGCATCCCAGTTGTTCACCATGACGGGCCGCTTCTGCTGGCACATGGTCATCGAGGATCTGAAGTACCTGATGAAGACCACCAGCATCCCATCTAAACTATAAGAGATACGGCCATGGCTTCAAAGTAAAAGTTATTCAGCACGACGGGCCGCTTCTGCTCGCTTATTTACCTTTGCTGGATCGGAGTAATGGACTTTTTACTACGGGCTAAGATCCAATTTCTACGGGAAAACAGGTAAGTAGCAGCGGGTGAAACCGCTGGGCGGGCTGCTATAATAATAATATAATAAAGAGAAAAACTTTGTTTGTTTTTTTGTTTGTTTGTTTGTTTGTATGTAATCGATAAACTCCGAAACTACTGGACCGATTTCCAAAATTCTTTCACTATTAGAAAGCTACAACATACCTGAGTAACATAGGCTACTTTTTACCACGGGAAAATTCCTCATTCCTACGTGAAAACGGTTAGCAGCAGGAAATCGGGGAAATAAAGCAGATATTACCCAAATTAGCCAAACCGCTTTACCGATCCTCGCGAATTTTGGTACTGATATTACTATCATATAAAAGACGGACATGGTCAGCCCTCGATAATCTGGAGTACCTGATGAAGACCACCAGCATCCCATATAAACTATAAGAGATACGGTCATGGCTTCATATAAAAAGTTGTTCACCATGACGGGCCGCTTCTGCTGGCACATGGTCATCGAGGATCTGGAGTACCTGATGTAGACAACCAGCATCTCATCTAAACTATAAAAGATTCGGTAATGGCTTCAAAGTAAAAGTTATTCAGCATGACGGGCCGCTTCTGCTCGCACATGGTCACGAGGGTCTGGAGTACCTGATGTAGACCACCAGCACCCCATCTAAACTTTATTAGACTCGGTAATGGCTTCAAAGTTAAAGTTATTCAGCATGACGGGCTGCTTCTACTGGCACATGGTCACGAGGGTCTGGAGTGCCTGATGTAGACCACCAGCATCCCATTAAAACTATAAGAGATACGGTAATGGCTTCAAAGTTAAAGTTATTCGCCATGACAGGCCGCCTCTGCTGGCACATGGTCATGATGAGTAACTTCTGCTAGAATGGATTAATGGACTTTTTACTACGGGCAAAGATCCCATTTCTATGGGAAAACAGGTAAGTAGCAGCGAGTGAAACCGCTGGGCGGGCCGCTAGTATATAATATACCTATTAAAAGGTCTCAATTTTCACTTGACTCGAAATGTTATTAATCATCTAAAATTTTCCCTTCCAGGCTCCTACAACTCGCCTCAAAGCCCTCAGTCAGCCATGTCGCTGTCCCCTCACCCAGTGCCGCAAGGGAAGTTCAGGGGCCTTCTGGAGCACGCCGAGCGGCTGATGAAGCCTGGAGACCCTCACAGGCACTCGCAAAGTGATGACGACTCCGGGTGTGCTCTGGAAGAGTATACTTGGGTGCCACCAGGGTTGAGGCCTGAACAGGTAGGTCTCTTTTCCTTACTTTAATATCAAAGTGTAGCATCCCCAAAGAGGGTTGACGTCAGGCTGACGGTCAGTCATCATAAAACATTACCGTATTCTTTTGCTACTTGATTTTTTGTTCTAACAAATCATGTTGCGCTGACCCCAACTGATTTGGGATAAAGGCAGAAAGATGGTGACGACTTTAACACTAAATTAGATAGAAATCAGCACATAACCGGTGATTGATGGGGTTGGAAGGTCCTGACGCAACCACACATCAGAATGAGCAAGGGAATGTTCCCTTTTAGACAAATAAACAGCACGCCTGATTGGAAAGCATTTAAATTATCTGAGCATACATCTTCGTGGCTGACTACTTAATACAGTACATTGATATTTCGGTTTTCCTACTTATTCAGCCATAGTTATTTATTCTTTTTTTAAGACGCTACTCGTCTAATGTTCCACCGTAACTAGTAATTTTGATCTCGATCGGCATTAGACGTAATCTCCTAATGATCGATGTCCGCCAGGAAGCGCATTACATGGTTCGTTTAACATCAATTAAGAAGCCATGATTGTGGTTAGGTTCAGCGTGTACAGGCGTCGGATGAAGTGTTTAAGGAGGTATGCTCTAAATGTAGTCAGTGCCGTGTGATGCCGGTTTAGAGTAGTCGCAAGAGGTGACGGGACTCGAGGTTTACATGTGTATTACAATTTGGCGACAGTCAAACCTGTGAACTGACCCTGTGACCGTTATCGACTATATTTTTACAGCCGTTGGCGCACTGCGTAGCCCGCAAGGGATACAGGCACGGCGATGTGTATAGGTTCTTAAACATCTTTACTACGGCCTCTTAAGGCCATTTACACTAAATAAAATAACCACTGCACCTTTAGTGCGGAATTTTTCTTGGAATCAAGGGTCTGGACCAACCAGAGTTGCAACGTACCTACCTACATATTGCGCTGTTGAATATGTACCACGCAAATTACAGCATTGCTGCTTAAGGCGCATCGTTACGTCATACAAACGCAAATCTGAACTTCAACCGAGATAAAAATGAGCTAAACACCAATTTTATCAAAAGAATTTTATGTGAAACGATGAAGGCACACGTAAATTTGTCGCAAAACTGCTTATGTTAAAAAATATTAACTATTTACTCCACAAAAAAATTAAACGTGTTTATTGCAGCAGTAGCTCCATCTATGCTCATAAAGTGGCGTAACGGTTTTAACAGAAAAATCTGATAGTTTAAAAATTATTTGTTTTATTTTGCGAAAATGTTATAGAAGCACGGGACATCCCATCAAGTTTTTGAATCATATTTTTGTCTCATTTAAAGACGTAACTCCATTTAACTTTTGTATGGAAAACGATCCACCTTAACAGCATAGATTCTAATTTCGAGTTTCTAAGTTTGCTTCTAGGTAGGGCACTATTAGGTTTTACTTGAACGTACTATACGCTCAAGTACTATCTAATCGTCATCATTTTCCTGCCCTTATCCCAACTACTTGGGGTCGGCGCAACACGTTTTGCTGAACACAAAATCGAGTAGCAAAGGATTTGGCTTAATTTTACGACCGGCCGCCTACCAGACGTCAACCCTCCTTGGGAATCTTTTGTGGTGGATTAACCGCCACCATACGGTTGGCCCTGGCTTTTTGGGTAGGTACCATACGGTCAAGTACTATCTAATATCCTAATATAAACTTTTTATAATAGGTACATCCGCCTATCTTTTTGTACCTTGACTCTTACTTAAGTAAGTCGTAAGTTTTTAAAGCCTAAGTAAAAATATCAACCTAATAGTAGGTGTACTTTGCTACATAGAAGCTTTCCGGTGGGCATATCACAGGTTTTTGATAAAAAGCCGGCATAATATGACAAAATTGAAGTTTAATTCTTTAAACACTCCATTATTGAAAACAGAGAAGTTAAAGTAGAAAGTTGCTATAATACCTACTTATTTCCCTAACATACCTACCTACATGCATAGATTACTCACAAAAACCTCTTCATACAAAACAATCAGACAACAAAACAGGCTAGACGTTCGGTATTGCAAAAACCCGTCTCATTTCGGAAAGTGACCACTTCGGGGACAAAGCAACCCCTTCAAGTCCATTGTCTGGGACGAATGCTTTTGATACTTTTTGGACGTTAATGTAGCCAAGACTAGCTATTTAGAATATTGGAAAATCAAAGGAAGTCACATTTTTTGGTGGGCTGAGCAGCATATTGAAGACATGTGATAAGCAATTTTAGGAATAAGTTTAAAATCAAAACTGATAAAGGCGATTTTATAAAGACTGATTTTAAACAGCTGCTGTCCATTTCAATATCTGGAAAACAAAACTTAAAACGGATACTAAGCGGTGTGAATGAAATCTGCAGGAGGTGTAACGGACAGCTCTCAGACCATGAAATTGAACAGCATAAGAAAAAACTCAGGAGATGTAAATAAATCGCCCTCCCATACAAAATTACGATCAGCTGACTGAATTTAGGCGACAAACACACATATAACGTCAGATTGTGTGTTATTTTTGTCCATAGCTATCCGATGCGTTTGAAAAATACGTAAAACTGAAAATTTAATGAAGACAAACTTCGAAGTTGAGACAGTTTTTTGACGCTAAACTCCTCACTACTGTGATGTGATGTGATGGCTATCTTAGCTGAATTCTGCTACTAGTGTTGCCGCTCGATAGTGGACTATTGATTGTAAATTGATGGACAATCGATAGTTTTCACTATCGATACTATCGATAGTTTTTGAACTATCGATAGTATTGCACCTCGATAGTATCGATACTATCAATAGTTTTGGGACTATCGATTGACCAAAACTATCGATAGTATCGATACTATCAATAGTTTTGGGACCATCGATTGGCCAAAACTATCGATAGTATCGATACTATCGATAGTATTGCACCTTATGGATAGTATTGCTTCATTTTGAACGATAGTATCGATACTATCGATAGGCCTATCGATTGTATAGGCCTTAATGAATGAAAACTATCGATAGTAAAACTATCGATAGTTCGGCAACACTAACGGCTACAGCGACTGCACCAGCTGGTTTGCCCGCTCGTGCGCCCTCATGTGACTGCAGTAGCCAATCTTGTTTTGCAGTACACGTGATCATACAGGGCACTACTAATGAACCCGCGGTGGCAAAGCTCTTTGCAGCCTCTGACGTGGTCGGTTCGTGATTAAAAGGAATTTTCAAGACACCACACCAACAACGGTTGCCCAACCCGTTACCTGCCTCGATAGCCTACCGCAGGTCACGTAATAACACATAATAGCACAAAACGCTTAATGCACAAATAATCACGCTGACTGTCCACTGACGGGGGCAAAGTGGCCTCACCTCAATTTTACCCGTACGTGTCATTAAAAACGAGGGATAAATGCATCCAGGGAATGGGCAACAGTGTTCCCCGTTAATGAAACATCTTGCACTGTGCTCGCCAATTCTCTTGCCGAGCCACACCTCCCAACAGGGGGAGGCCTAGCGAATTATTTCAAATCCGGCTCTATGGCAGGGTGATATAGAATCTTTTTACCAGATTCAATTACTTCCAAAAGAAAAATGCTCGGCCAGCGGGCAAAAACTTAACCGAAGCCGGAACTACCAAATTGGTTTAGCTGTTTTCGTATTTTGACCTTATTAATGTTTCATGGGTCCATTTGTTTAGCTTCATGGAACAGCGCCTGCAAAAGGCTCTTGCATTTCTAAAAAAAAATACTTTCACAAACCGCAAAAACAAACATTCGTTATTCCTTTTTCAAACATTTCTCGTTGTACCGTAAAATGCTAAGACACCGCGGGGACAGGAGAAATTTCAATTTTTTGCTCCACTGCCCCCTAACAACTTTGACACAGTAGGAATAAGGAACAGTAAGGAACTTGTAAAGGGGCGAATTGGCGACTTTGGGGAGAAGCGCAAAGAAGGCCCCGACGGTAAACCCGATAAATTGCAGGCCCGTGCTCCCATCACGATTAATTATAATTAGGTCAATGACAAACTTACATGCCCACACTGTGTACAAGAGCTACTGCCGAAATTGTCTACAAGAGCCACTACAGTGGTAGCATGAACGAAATCGGTCAAAGAGAGATCATCATCAAGAAACAGTATAACGCCTTCGTGAAATAAATAAATCATTAAGAAAATAAAAATAGCATACCTCTTCTCAAACGTAGTCCAGTACTCCGCCACACTCACCGCATTGACGATAACTTTCTGGGCGTTTACCAAGATGTCATACTCGTACTTATTTTATTCCTCTACTATGACTCTACCGTAGGATCTTATTTTTACTGTAATTATAAATACTTCCAATTTGAATTTAAAGTGTTAAAATTCGGGGGTAGAATCTTCGTAATTTAAGGGAGATTTTAATTATTGAGTTTAATTAAAGTTGAAAATTTAAAGTATGGTTCAAGGAATTTAAATATTGTTTCAAATAAAATTGAAAAAATAAGAGAATCGTTGGACGTCCTTGCTAGTCGTCTTAAAAAGGACGGTTAGTAGCGACTGGATGGCGAAACGGGAGGTCAATTAATTTGATTTACGAACAACAATTTTGGCTGCCGACGTGGCGCAGTGGTAGTGCGTCTAGCTGCGACGCAGAAAGTTCCGAGTTCGATTCCCGGCGAGTCACTCACAAAGTTAATAACTATCACTAGTGAATTTGTTTCCAGTCTGGTTAGGACATTGCAGGCTGAACCACCTGATGGTCCAACAAGCAAGATGGTTCCGTACTTCGGAGGGCACGTTAAGCCGTGGGTTCCGGTTGCTGTCTATGATTACTTATATGCGGCGGTCATTATACAACCATGTCAGAGGCTTGCTACTTGTACAAGACGGTTGATATGATAATAACCCTGACACGAGGGTTCAACAAGTCGCTAGATGTTTAAAGAAAGAAAGACCACGTGAAAATATCCTATTCCCACGGGAAAACGGATTTTTAAGTAGCAGCGGGTGAAACCGCTAGTCAGTCATAAGCTGGTTTGAACATCATCATTATGGTATGATAGGCTAATAATAACATAACCATGGATAAAATAATACATACTATTAAATAAGATGTAAATGTAACGGTGTATAATGAATTAAATTGTAACTTAGCACGCTAACCTAACATGCCCATTTTTTAAGTTAAGTGTATTTTGGTTAAGATATAATTTGTAGAAGAAACGAGTATTATGCCCTATTCACACCTGAGCGATTCTGCGGCGGTACTTGGGTAGGTATCTATTGATTAGAGATGGGCCGAATATTTGGTATTCGGCATGTTCGGCACATTTACCCAATACTTATACGGTTTCGGCCGAATATATGGTAAATTACACCGAATATTTGGCCAAATAAAATCTATCGAGAGCGTAAAGAGCAGAGTAGTCTGGCGCGAATCAGCGGGTAATTCGTAATCAAGTGATGCTTCTAATTTATTAGGTATATTATGGACATCGATTCCTGCCAAACGAATATTCGGTTCGGCAAACTTTTTACCGAATACCGTACCGACGAGTAGGTAGATACAATTTTATTCAAATTGAGATCGATTTGTCATCGATTTAAATTGAGAGCTAAGTTTTATCACAGTTTTATAGAAAAGCTCCCAGCCACAAGGTGTGTTTTATCTATGTCGTGTGGTTTTCCCAAATAAACATTACAAATAAGCTCATGACCTCATCAGTATGTGTTGTACGCGTTTAATATAATGCAATGAATATAAAGAGAGACTCGGTAATAAGGACGGGACGTGATCTGCCGAACGATGACGCCACGTTTATGCTTGGGTAATATTTGGGACACCCTGTTTGTGTTATCTATGGATGAGGTGATAATGGTAATGGATGGAAGAGTGATATAACTAGACTAATTATATTTGAAGAAAAAAATGAACTCTCCATACGAAATGCTGTATCAGTCAGCATTATTATTAGGAAAGTCTTTTTTTTTTCTTTGAGAATAAAATTTTTGAGATCTAAAGATGTGCATTTTGATTTATTTCTTTGAACAAGAGTGGAAACTAGTATCTTACAAACAGATGTAAGCTACCGTCTAATGATTCGTTCATTCTTAAACTCCTTTAGCAGATACGTATGTGCCGATGAGGTGCAGTGGTAGTATGACTGCCTTCGATGCAAACTGTTCCATGTTCGATTTTCGGTGTTACAAAGTTAATAATTTTTATTTATTACTTTGTGAATTAGTCCCAGTCTGGTTAGGACATTGCAGGCTGAACCATCTGATTGTCCGAAAGAAATATGGTTCAATGCCTTGGAGGGCACGTTAATACGTCGTCGATCCCTGTTGCTGTCTAGTAAATTTCTGATACCTGGGTTCATCGGGTCGTTGGACGACTTGGTGCTTCCACTGATGCGAGAGAGAAAAGAAACCTATAAGTTTTCCTCCTGTACCTAATAAGCTCCGCAACGTGAACAAATTCTTCATGATCCCACTATCACACGTGTCCAGCTAATGGATACTGTCTCATAAAGACATAATAAACCAGATTAGTAGGTACGAGAAATATTGCTTGGGGAAGCGAAAACGTTATTAGTTTCGGGAAAATTCTGTTAGCAGAGGAAAAAAAAAATCAATACAGGGACGGTGTAACGAAAACTTTGCAGGCGTGCTCAGACGATGAACCTTAATAACTTTCTCATGTTGGTGGCAAACGAAAAAAAAACCGGCCTCCCAAAGAAATTCACAATCAGCTGACTGACTTTTTTTATGGAAACTCAACACAATTTTTTGTTTACCGCCATATGTTCCATGGGGAAAGTTGTTCAGTTTCATGATCTGAGCACGCCTGCAAAGTTTTTGTTACACCGTCCCTTACACCCCGTATACTTGAACTGTTGACAGACATGTGATAAATGTTCTAACTAAATATTTCTTTCTGATGAATTCCAGGTCCACTTGTACTTCTCAGCACTTCCAGAAGATAAAGTTCCTTACGTCAATAGCGTGGGTGAAAGGTATCGGCTCAAACAGCTGTTGCAGCAGCTTCCACCACAGGACAATGAGGTAAATACTGTTCCTTCAGGTTTAAATTTACTTTGCAGCACTTCCAGAAGACGAGGTCGCCTACTTCAATAACGTCGGTGAGGGGCATCTGCTACAACAGCTCCTACCATAAGACAATACGGACAGTATTTAAAAGTACTTTGCAGGTCTTTAGAAGACGAGGTTCTTTATGACATCAGTGTCGGCAAAAGATATCGGCTAAAGCAGCTTCCAACACGGGACAAAGAGGTAAATATAGGGGAAGGTGGTATAAGATGGGGCCTTTAAGGAAAAACGGCAAAAACACCAAGAAATTCTTATTCTATGACACTGAAATTTGAGTAAAGAAACAAACACTCTTTCTTCTTTCATAATTCAATCAACAATTATACAAAAATATAAAACGTCTACTGAAAATCCAAGATTTTTAAAAACTATGTTTTTACCTATTACCTATGCCCCTACCTGTGAGGTAAGACAGGGTATAGGTACGCCTAGGGGTGCTGAGGCATGATGGGGTACAACTCAATCAATCAAGGTTCTCACAATAGGGGAAAATATGTACCGCCTCATCATAATTTGTCCACAACACCTTCCCACCTATTTACAGAGTCCATAGGTATACGCATATTAGGAGAAAGGGGGTACCCCATTGTGCCCCAAACGACAACTGAAAAGTAAACATTTTTTTCGTGACTATGGATCAAGAGCTGCCATCTAGAAAAATTGCTCAATAATTAGTAAAATCTGCACCAGTTCTGTCCGTCACGAATTTTATGCAGTTACGTAGTTAAATTACCCATATATTACATAGAAAGTGTTAAAATCATTAAATTGCTCATAAAATCGCAATGACTGCTTTTTCCTCCATAGCAATGTGGCAATCAATAACTTCTCCAAAAGGCCGTAAGATGGAGTTAGTAGTATTTTCAGAGCACGTTGAGAACATGCTTTTTTCCGGGTCCCCGTCTTTCCCACCTACCCCGTCTTATACCACTTT
This sequence comes from Phthorimaea operculella, assembly GCA_024500475.1. Taxonomy (NCBI): domain Eukaryota; kingdom Metazoa; phylum Arthropoda; class Insecta; order Lepidoptera; family Gelechiidae; genus Phthorimaea; species Phthorimaea operculella. Next base: position 189,608 of record JANFCV010000319.1, on the reverse strand, counting down.
CCCCTACCTGTAGTGTTTTGCAGGTCGATTCCAGGAGCGAATGAACTTTACAGGTCTTCAAAAGGCAAAGTTACGTGCAGGCAACGTTAGTAGTACCGGCGAAAAATATCAACTCAAGCATGCTTTTTTAAATAGAACATGTAAGGAGTCTCGTGCCCTGCTGTTTTATTTTCGTTTATAATCAGGATCTTCTTATCACCTGTTCTGACCCACCACTTCAACAATTCCAGGTCCGCTACTGCCACGCGCTGTCAGACGAGGAACGAAAGGAGCTCCGACTCTTCAGCGCCCAGAGGAAGCGAGAGGCACTAGGCAGGGGGCAAGCGAGACAGCTGCATGCGCCGGCGCCGTGCGAGCGGGTGAGTACATCGTGTGTTCACAGGTGGGAAAGAGATAGATGGAGCTCCGTCCCTTCAGCGCGCAGAGGAAGCGAGAGGCACTAGGCAGGGGGCAAGCGAGACAGCTGCATGCGCCGGCGCCGTGCGAGCGGGTGAGTAGATCGTGTGTTTACAGGTGGGAAAGAGATAGATGGAGCTCCGACTCTTCAGCGCTCAGAAGAAACAAGCTCTGAGGAGCCGTGAGCCCAGTGGGTAAGTAGATTATATAGAGATATGTTTTTGCCTGGGATTTTGAGTTGGAGGGCCCTAAGAAAATAGTAGAGTAAAAGAAGAAAACAAAATTTAGAAGATAGAGTGAGTATGATTTAGAAAACTTTTGCACACCATGGTTCAGAAAACTTTTGCACACCATGATTTTAGGTATAGGTATCCATAGAAAACAACCACTTGCGTAAAATCTAGATTACTGCAGGTAGTGGGTGAAGCAATGTGTCAAGTACCTACTTCTCAATTTTTTCGGAGTTATTTTATTTTGGCGGTTAGAATTCTTATTATGAAACGATAAGGTACTTACGTACAAAAAGAAAAGGTTTCCCTAATTTCTATTTCTTATGCGTCCTTCCAAATAATCCAGAACTAGTTTTGTTTATTTATAACTCTGGCTTGTAACAACGGTTTCCTATACCGGCCGCGTCAGTATAGTCACAAAGTAAGTATTGGCTAGGTATAGTTAAAAAATGGTGTACAAAGCATGATCAAACATAAAATTAAACCACACAGGCAGGGATTGCCGCGCCATTTTATCGAATGCGTTAGGAAAATGCAAATTTCCACCATTTCACCGTTCGGTTTTATATATTTATTAATACGGTTCATGTCAAATTACTAGCGCGCTGCGCATCGCACAATGCTGCAACGACGAATGCGCCTGTCATAGCCTCCATAGAAAAAGTTGTTCACTTTCATAGTCTGATCATGCCTGCAAAGTTTTCGGTACACCGCCCGCGTCCCTTACACACCGTGTAGTGGGGAGGTGATACAAATGTATCAGACGTGGCTAGAATAGCGGCGGTGATGAAAATATCAAGCTGGGAAATTGATTTAGTTAATTAAGGGGAGGAAGGCTCAAGAGATTTCTCCACTAAGACCGGACATTATTTTTAATGTCTCGGTTGTAGCTGTAGAAGCTTCGAGCAACTCGATCTTCCGTCCCGTTCTGTAGAAGTCTGGGTGAGATTGTTTTTTGTTTTGTTCTCGGTAAAGTTTTTTAACAATGTATTTTGTCTGGATTATAGGTAGGTAGGTATTATAAAATACTTGACGCAAAGCTTATCTTTTACCTTTAAAAGAGCAATACTATCGGGGTGTCAGAAACGGCTCTAACGATTTTCACAATATTTCGTAAATATATCGGTTTTCGGGGGCAGTAAAACGATCTACAATCTAGATAAGATAGTTACATTTTCCGAAAATCCTTTTTTTGTAAGTTATTTTCAAATTAACAAGTTAACAACGACATCTGTTGGTTAGTAAGATAATAATAACCGTTTTTGTAAGTTGTTTGAAAAACAAAAACCGAGCGATAATTGGTCTACCAGCTGGTGATTATAATCGTAACAGCCACAGCAGTCCACTGCAATTTTTTCTAGCAAATTTGCAAATATTGGCTTTATAAACATGCGAGTTTCTCGAAAACCGTTATGTAAAATTAATATGTTACTTGTACATTTAATCAAGCATATCTTCATCTAAAAAATGTACAATGTAAATATTAACATTTTGGTTTTAAACATGTTACAAACAGCGATATCTAAAGCGACAAAACCAAAATTCAGGAAAAGACCTCAAATCAAGCGTGAGTTTTAGAGTTTTGGTTCACTGTAAAAAAATATCAATTATACAAAAAAATAGAGTATTTATTTGAGAACAAAGTCTACAGTGAACATTTTACAATTTTATTCAGAAATATATAATAATACCACGTTTTTATATACGAATTTTTGCAAAATAATGCGCCATTATAACAGCTTCTGTATGAATAAATAACAGTAGTAAGTAGTAATTAAAAAAATATATGTTATTTAAGAAGATGTACCTACTTAATCTAATTGCAGAAAAATATATTTATTTTTGTTTATAATATCACTGTAAAAAATATTCAAACATTTTTGGAAATCTTCCAAAATTTTTTTTTTTTCCACCGCAGGCAGGATTTGAACCTGCGACCTTCGGCATCAGTACTGCCGACGCCCTAACCAACTAGGCTACCGCGGTTCTAATCGAGCCCGCGAAATTATGGAAGTATATCTTGTCCACTATCGCATTCATATTCAAACATTCCCATGTTTTTCGCAAAACGACGCTCCGAGCGGTCTGGCAGGGAAAATTGTATGGGCTTCGTGAAAACCTCTATAGCGGCCTTAAGAGGGAATTGCCATTCTCGCCACGCTTGGCAGGCGGATTGACGAGCAATTAAATAATGCTGAAAAATATAAGTATGAAATAGCAATGTGATTTTCAGTAGTCACACATTTCTACCGATAAGCAGCTAAATGTTATTTTATCCTAACTTTAGGGTTGTAGGTAGAACAAAGGCAAAAAATTAGCGAGTACGTATCAATTGCAAAGGACAGGGGGCGAAGGCCTGCGTTTGATTTATGGGGCGGCGGATTAAAATGTTACCCCTCTAGGGAGATGGTCAGGACACTAAACGCAGCGAGGTGATAAGCGTAGCGGGAAGCGATATTATTAATGTTACCAAAATTGACAGCTGATGTGGTACAGTCTTAGTGCGTCTGGCTGCGACGCAGAAGGTTCCGGCTTTGATTCCCGGTGGGTCACTTCACAAAGTTGATATTTATCACTTTGTGAATTTTGTTCCTGTCTGTTTAGGACATTGCAGGCTGAACCACCTCATTTTCCGAAAGAAAAATAGTACCATGCTTCGGAGGGCACGTTAAGCCGTCGGTCCCGGTTGCTGCCTATGATTATTTAGACAACGGTCGTTACAAAACCATGTCAGAGGCCTGCTACTTGTAGTAGGCGGTTGAAACACTCTTTTTTTTTCGTGTGGGCACCGAGTCGTTCAACGACCCGATGAACCCTGGTGTCAGAGTTTTTCAACCGCCTACTGCAAGTAGCAGGCCTCTGACATGGTTGTGTAATGACCGCCATCATAGACAGCAACCGGGACCGACGGCTTAACGTGTCCATCCGAAGCACGGAACCATCTTACTTGGAACAAATTCACAGAGTGATAAATATCAACTTTGTGAGTGACCCCACCGGGAATTGAACCCGGAACCTCTGCGTGGCAGGCAGGCATACTAACCACTGCGCCACATCGGCTGTCCGAAACACTCTGACACCGGGGTTCATCGGAAGGTTGGACGACTCCGTGTGCCACTCGAGAAGAAGAAGACCAAAATGTAACCCTTGTAGGAACACTGTCTGGATACTGAATATAGCTGGGCGTTACGCGGAGCGGGTAGCGATTGGATAGGTCCATCCAACAGAACAAGGCATCACAGACCGGCCTAGTTTTACTTCTAATTTCGGGGATGTATGAACTACACACACTAGCAGCAAAGAATACTATAATAGCTACTCAAAGAAATGCTAAAGAGACAAATTATGTAGGTACCTATACTCAATATAACATGTGCTACAATTGTAACAGCTTCCTCATTTTAAATTAGAATCTACACAGAAACACGTAGTACCTATCTGACGACATATCGATTTATAAAAGTTTTTATCATCATTGGCCTCTCACAGTGTCTGAGGCAAGATTTGTCATGACTGTATAAGCCGATACGGGAGCGGCATGACTTTCCGCACGCTCTACAAATGAAGGTGGAATTAAAGTCTGGCACATGCATGTTTAGTTTAGATGTCGTTTTTGCCTTTTGTTTGCGAGACCAGTGAACCAGGCATCATCGTGAGCTTTACGCCCATCAAACACACGCTTTCTCCATTCATCTCTATTCTCAGCAAGCTTCTCCCAGCTTTGATGGCCGATGTCAAACGCTACCATGTCCCGTTTGGCGCAATCTTTGAAAAGTTTTTATAACAGTCAAGTATCAACACCATACTCTCACCCTCAGCTGGTATACAATATACAGGGCTTGTTCAAAAAAGCGAAGTGTCGACTATACAGGGTGTTATAAACGGCTCACTCCTGGATAGATAAATGTGTTGAAAGGCGTTTGAACTGTTTTCATTAACAAAACTCATTTGTTTATCTTTACTGGACTGACTGGTTTAAAAAAATCCTCAAATTAGTTTGAAATGAAGCTTGTGAAAAGGGATGACTAAGCATGTGAAAATTCTAGCTAGCTATAGGTGTAGATATCGATCTGCTACAAGGTATATCGAATACAATTTTAAGGCATGTTGTCATACAAGGTGTTAATTTAAATGCATGCCATATCTTAAGGGTAGGTTCAATATCGATAAAGGAACCTGTAAAAATATTTAAATAAGTCCTAGACGTTTCTTTTTGTTAATGACTGCCTTGCGCAGCATGTTTCGATCGAGCATGCTTTTAAGCGAGTTAAAACATTTGCCATAGACATTATTCTTTCTAAAACTTTTCCAGTTTCAGTAATTACTCTTGGCGGTAAGTTCAATTAACTTTAATTTGATCTGCAAACGTCTTTCCCTAATTAACAGACGACTATTAAGATTCCAACCCCTCTGCATTTACTCAAAAGTCCCGGGTTCGAATCCCGGTAATTACTTTAAGTTTTAATTTTTATAAGTTTGAACGACACTGTTGAATTTTTACGCTAGTTGTTGAAGATAAATGAGTTTTTTTTATTAATTGTCCTAAAGTTCTGTGAATTAAGGGTGGTGAGTTAAAAATTTTGCTGTAAGTCATTTTGCCGTGTGATGCCGGCTTAGAATAACATCACCCCATATATTTTCCGTGGGTGTCGTAAGACGCGACTAAGGGACTTGAGAGTTGATGTGTATTGCAATTTTAGGCGAAAGGCTGAAAACCTGTCGCTATGGTGATACATAATCTTCTGGATGAATCACAAACTTTTGTCAGACGTGGTGAGACTGATCATTTTTATAGACGTTTACGCACTGCCTACTGCCTAAGGAATATAAGCGTGATATAGGTATGTATGTAACTACCTAGTACCTACTTAGTTACATCAACTACCTTCTAGATCCACAACATGATTGTAGTGTTTGAGTTGTCTGACATTTTCTTCCATGATTAAATTCAACTACTTACACTTGATTGGTAGATTATTTTCTAATTTATTTATGTTTAAAAATTAAATGTCGAAAAATTATTTGACGACTGAGCCATAGATTTCGACTTTGTATCCCAAACACATTGTATAAAAGTTGCAATGCTTTTAGTTTTGTCCAAGTTTATTAGATTTCTTTGACGTCCTTGAAGCCTGACAGAAGCCAGGCAAAGGCAATCTTAAGATGCTCGTAGCATAGACTAGTCGAGACTGAGGGTAACTTTATTTAAACTACTGTCCTTCCTTTGGGAGACAGAGAAGGGATGTTCTCATATCGATAAAAATAATTATGGCAGCAAATAGGATAGGTCTGACCAGGACTGAGGGTAACTTATTTCGATTACTGTCCTTTGGGAGACAGACAAGATAGTAGGAGAGCCCAGGGGGTAAGTGGCTATCTCATAAGGTACCACGATAGGCTAGGTTTGGATCGTTAACCAAGACTTAAACAAGTCGTATGACCCAGGTCTGCCGGAGCCAATCCTGCCGAAACATAAAATAATCGATATTTTTCAGAGTCATTTTTTCGTAAAAAATATGTCATAAGGTACCACAATGAAAGTGCTGGCATCAGTTAACCATTGAAAAATTATGTAAAAAAAGCTTGGTCTGCCACTGCGCACCCTGCCGGAAGTGCTTGCCAGACCTCTCCAAAGATGCCCTTCCGACACCCCTAAACTATCTCATCGGGTACCACGACGCGACCACCACAACATAATAGCCAAGATCACTCTGACAATAGATCACAAGGTCTGCCAGGCCTAAACTTGCCGCATCCTAGTGTTTCAGACATTTGAAGTTGTAGGTCCAGTGTATGAAAAATGGCCTATATCTTTTTCCCCCCGTGTTTGATTTTGATGGTGCCTTAATACGAAATGCTCTCCATAATGAGGAGCTTCGAGTCATATAGGACAGTTGGGTGGAGGGTTTCAGTATTGTACGCAATCCTGTCAAAAAGTTAGAAATGGAGGTTTGGTCTATGAAAACTGGCCTATATCTTATTCCCCCCGGGTTTGATTTTGATGGCGCCTTAATATGAAATGCTCTCCATAACTAGGAGCTTTGAGTCATATAGGTCAGTGAGGAGGAGGGTCTCTGTATTGTACACAATCCTGTCAAAAAGTGTGAAATTGTAGGTAAAGTGTATGAAAACTGGCCTATATCTTTTCCCCCACTGGTTTGATTTTGATGGTGCCTTGGTACAAAATGCTCGTAATGATTAGGAGATTCGATTTGTATAGGTCAATTGGATAGAAGGTCTCTGTTCTGTGCACAATCCTCCTAAATATAAAAATATTCGATAACTTCAGCAGATTTTATCAGTTAAAATCGTCATATCATAAGGAACTCGAATAAAAGTGCTTGCATCAGCTTACCAGTGACAAATTATGTTAAAAAAACTTGGTCTGCCACTGCGCACTCTGCCGGAAGTCCTTAGATGAGATAGGTTAGGGGTGTCGGAAGGGTATATTTGGAGGGGTCTCCCAAGGACTTCTGGCAGAGTGCGCAATGGCAGACCAAGTTTTCTTAACTCAATTTATCAATGGTAAGCTGATGCTGGCACTGTCATTCGGGTACCTTATGAAATGACAATGTTAACGGAAAAAATCTCAATCCTGCTAAACATGAAAATATTCGATATGTTCTGCAGATTTTTTCCGTTAATATTGTCATATCATAAGGTACCCGAATAAAAGTGCCAGCATCAGCTTACCATTGATAAATTATGTTAAGAAAACTTGGTCTGCCATTGCGCACTCTGCCAGAAGTCCTTGGGAGACCCCTCCAAATATACCCTTCCGACACCCCTAACCTATCTCATCGAAGGACTTCCGGCAGAGTGCGCAGTGGCAGACTAAGCTTTTTTAACATAATTTGCCAATGGTAAGCTGATGCAAGCACTTTTATTTGAGTTCCTTATGATATGACAATTTTAACTGATAAAATCTGCAGAAGTTATTGAATATTTTCATATTTAGGAGGATTGTGCACAGAACAGAGACCTTCTATCCAATTGACCTATTCAAATCGAATCTCCTAATCATTACGAGCATTTCGTACCAAGGCACCATCAAAATCAAACCAGTGGGGGAAAAGATATAGGCCAGTTTTCATACACTTTACCTACAATTTCACACTTTTTGACAGGATTGTGTACAATACAGAGACCCTCCTCCTCACTGACCTATATGACTCAAAGCTCCTAGTTATGGAGAGCATTTCATATTAAGGCGCCATCAAAATCAAACCCGGGGGGAATAAGATATAGGCCAGTTTTCATAGACCAAACCTCCATTTCTAACTTTTTGACAGGATTGCGTTCAATACTGAAACCCTCCACCCAACTGTCCTATATGACTCGAAGCTCCTCATTATGGAGAGCATTTCGTATTAAGGCACCATCAAAATCAAACACGGGGGGGAAAGATATAGGCCATTTTTCATACACTGGACCTACAACTTCAAATGTCTGAAACACTAGGATGCGGCAAGTTTAGGCCTGGCAGACCTTGTGATCTATTGTCAGAGTGATCTTGGCTATTATGTTGTAGTGGTCGCGTCGTGGTACCCGATGAGATAGTTTAGGGGTGTCGGAAGGGCATCTTTGGAGAGGTCTGGCAAGCACTTCCGGCAGGGTGCGCAGTGGCAGACCAAGCTTTTTTTACATAATTTTTCAATGGTTAACTGATGCCAGCACTTTCATTGTGGTACCTTATGACATATTTTTTACGAAAAAATGACTATGAAAAATATCGATTATTTTTATGTTTCGGCAGGATTGGCTCTGGCAGACCTGATTCATACGACTTGTTTAAGTCTTGGTTAACGATCCAAACCTAGCCTATCGTGGTACCTTATGAGATAGCCACTTACCCCCTGGGCTCTCCAACTAAGAGATGTTCTGATATCGATAAAATAATGACAGAAGCGAGACAATTTTAAGATGCTCGAAGCATAAACCAGGCGAGACTCAGGTTAACTTTTTTATACTACTGTCCTTTGGGAGGCAGAGAAGAGATGTTTTGATATCGATAAAATAATCACAGAAGCAAGGCAATCTTAAGATGCTCGTAGCAAAGGTCGCGCCGAGATTGAGCCTAGTTTAAACTAGGGAGCCTTAGGGAGGTCGCATCTCTAGCTACGCATTCTAAATAATTAACCTACAGGATCTGTAGGCGCTGGAAATTTTGGTTTGCGAAGAGTCAATTTTTAACGTCTCATATTGGCTATGTCGATTTTTGTCTCAGCTGATTATTTGTGTTCAAAAACATTGGACACTTGGACATTTAAAAGGTCATGATGACCTTTGACTTAAGGAAAGTGGACAACATTTTACAAGAGACCGAAAATAAATTCTTTTGTTACGATAAGAAAAAGTACTGCTGCTACGTTATTATAAGCTACAGCATTTTTATTCGTGCAGTAAAAATCCCGATAAAAATCTATTTCAGAAAATAAAATCCTCACAATTCTGAAAACTAACGTACACCTCACTACTACTTTGCATGACTAGCAGACGCTGTCTGACTGAAAATCAAATAAAAAAACACCTTCCTTTGAGTTTCCGGCACTACCGCCGCCCGGCATTACTGTACAAGTTCAGACAAATTGCAGGAAGATTTATTTACTTTCGTTTGTGCACGAAATGTAGAAGACTGAAAATAAAAATATATGAAGGTTCAAGACCAAGAAAAAATATATGAGAAGGTGGTGCCGTGCTTTGTTATGTTATGCCATCGATAATAGCTGTTGCTGTCTATCATAAATTGATAAGATAGGTAGGTAAGTACTTAGTTTAAACGGTGGGTTACAAAACCATGCCAGACAGAAAAGCTAGTACCTACAATTATACAGTATGTAAAAAAACGGCAAATATTTTAAGGAGTGAACCAGTTTATTAAACTGTACAACTTTTCCTAAGAAACATATCTGTGTAGAATGTGTTGTGTGTTTGTATGGGAGGTCCAAAATTTTATTTGTTTTTGACATGTATTTTTTTACGTCCTGTGTATTCTGTTACCTAGGTCGTTCAACAAATCGGCAGGCAACCCACAGCATATTATGAATTAAGGCATTTCAGTCAAAATATCGCAAAGGCAAAATATTAATAAGTACACACGTGTTTTATCTAACTTCGCTTCTTCACTTTCCTAAACCATCTTCTATAATGCATTCTGATTTCACCGCACATAGCTCTGTCGCCTCTCATCAAAACTTCAACCAGTTTCAGCCGCCTAATACCAGTAATAACCAGATATTATTTTAATAACAAAGACGCAGCCACCCGCGAAATGTAAGGGTTGCCAGACGTTCTGATAAAGTCGAACATAATCGCGCCATCGTTGACTTTACCCCATAGAGTGAAGAAAAATCTCAACAAAAAAATGTGCAAGTCTGACCAAGTCGGGTCACGGAAAAGAGCGTTTTGTTTACCTATGAAAACCCAAAAATTTAATAAAGTATAGGATAATAATAGTAGTTTTTGCAATTGCCTAATAATAAGAGGCTTTAGGATGTGAGTGTCTGTTTATCACACGAGGCGCAGCCGAGTGTGATAATAGTTTGACACAAGCATTCTAAAGCCTAATTATATTGCAATTGCATACACTATTTTATCAACACTTTATACTTTCTACGCGATCAACACTTTATACGCGATTGCAAGCATATCTACTGAACCAACAACTGAACGACTTTTATACATAAGTAACTTTTTAACTAAACGTTAAAATGGAAGCTCATAAAAACGGAACAACTTTTAAAATTAAAAAGCATTAATCGGTAAATTTTAATTCGGAAAATGATTTGAAGCAAAGATTTAATAATAAATAAGTCCTCATAATTTCAAGTGTCGTCCCATTCTTTGATTGTGTCGTGACATTTGTTTTTTTTTTATTATCTTACTGCTAAATGTCGATATCATAAATGTCGATATCATAAAGTCAGAAAAAAGTACTTTATGACATCGACATTTTACTTTATGATATCGACATTTTTTTTTTAAAGGCTGAATGGCTGTAAAGCAGTTGCTTATACATTTGCTTTCGAATTTGTAATAGGAACATTATGTATGAAGTGTAGATAAAAAGTTTTCTCCGCCTAGATGAACCTTTAAAGGGTGGCTGGTACACCTACACTTACTGGATGGCGACAACGGTCTACAGCCAACAGTGGACGGCTATAAGCTGATGTGGTGATCAAGAATAAAAACATTATAAGCTCAGTCATATATAGCAACCTGCACATTTTTATAGACTTCTGCAATGAAAAGATTACAAGTGGCTGGCAACATGGCAACCTAGCTAGCAATCAACCCCACTTCAATCTTGAATCTACCCTCAAAAAGGCAATTAGCGATTAATGTAGTGGAAATACTTGCGCTTTTCTGACTGTGGCTTCTAGACACTCTTTGCTTTTGTGGGTAGGGTGCGCGGGTCCATTGGAAAGTCGGTTTATTTTTTGAATTTTCTACACTTTAAATATTTCTATGCACTTCTAAATGTAATTTTTGAGATCTGTCACTATTGTAATATACAGTCTTCTGAATGACTCTCAAACTTTTGTCAGACGTGGTGTAAATGGCCGTTTTATTCGCTCTGCCTACCCCGCAAGGGACATAGCCGTTTACACTCTGCCTACCCCGCATCCAACGCTACGCTTGCCGAGCCGTGGCCTCCACTCGAGAACCCGCTTACTCCACCGTCCATCGGTTCCACGACATACGGGGCGTTAGGGACGGAGTAAAGAAAACTTTGCAGGCGTGCTCAGACCATCAAACTGAACAACTTTTACTATGGAGCCAATCGTGGGAAACTAACACCCTGTATAATTATAAACGTTCCTGACGGTTCCTGATTGTCCGAAAAGCAAGATCGTTTCGTGCTTCGGAGGGGCACGTTAAGCCGTCTCGGTCCCAGTTGCTGTCTATAATGGCGGTCGTTACACAACCATGTCAGAGGTCAGAGGCCTGCTACTTGCAGTAGGCGGTTGAAAATTCAGACACCAGGGTTCATCGGGTCGTTGAACGACTCGGTGTCCCACACGAAGAGAGAGAGAGAGAGAGAGAGACGACATATGACCAACCCACTGCCACTTGAGCTTGCTACACTTCCAGACAATGAAAACAGGCACCCCTCAATAGTCTTTAAGCATCTTTTAGTACTTTCAGTGCCGATGAGTGGTTTTAACGGCAATGACGGCATCTGACGGCATCTGACGGCATCAGGGCATCTGACGTCTCACGGCGACGGCAAATCACGACCGACGGCTATTGCCGTTAAAATGAACGCGTTTTATGTTTAACGAGGGGAGTCCACCCTTCCGGGGCTCTTTGAGATAATTATCGATAGTTCATACATCTGTCGCTTTTAAATTTATTTCGACCTCTCTTTCTCTCTGTTTTTGTGGGACACCGAGTCATCTATCGACCCGATTAGCCCTGGTGTCGATAGTTTTACAAGCGCCTACTACAAGTAGCAGGCCTCCGACATGGTTGTGTAACGACTGCTGTCTGTAATTATAGACTGAAACCGGGAGTGATGACTTAGCGTAGCACGGAACTATATTTCTTTTCGGACAATCAGGTGGTTTTGCCAGCAATGAGGTAAACAAAACTGAAAACAATTATGCAAAGTGTTTATTCCGCAAAATCTCTTGTCTATTTTATTGAAAGTCATTCACCTCCCTTCCCTCTCTCAAAGATAAACTTAATAGACATAAAACAATCCTCTCCATACTCCATACACAGCTCCCACATTATAAATCTCAGCCGAAACCGGGTGACACAACACAGTAGCGCCACGTGTGGTATGGTATACAGCGAAGGGAGAGAGAAAGGATACACATACATTATATACGGTTACATATTTTAATTAAGTACAAATCTCTTGAGGGTGTAATCTACTCACAAAACTGAACAACTTTTGTTTGAAACTTTTCTTCGAAATATGAAAAAAAGTTTTGGACCTCCCATACAAAAATCTTGAAAAATTGTGTCACTTAGTATGGGAGGTCCAAATTTATTTTTCATATTTCGAAGAAAAGTTTCAAACAAAAGTTGTTCAGTTTTGTGAGTAGATCAGACCCTCAAGAGATTTGTACTTAATTAAATGCAACCCTATATACAGGGCTTATCAAATACAGGAATGTAACCCTATAAAGGGCTTATAAAATACAGGGATCTTAATTGGCTGAAAGGATTATTCATAATAATTAATTCAATAATTCATAATTCATAATTCAATAATTTATTTCTTAGTAGGAATTTACAAGATTCTCTTTAAGAAAGTCACATTCTAATTCAAACTTAAAAATGGATATGAAATATTATAGATGGAGATATGTGTAAATGGTTTATAAATCACTGCAGAATGAACTGAACGGTCGACTAAGATAATCAAAACGTAAGAAGCTCATGGGTTTAAAAATAAGATTTTAAATAGTTTTTGTTCGACCGTAGCATAAAGCTACGCCGTAGCACGTAGCGGATCCCACACCTGACGGCCGTTAACGCAAAAGAGATAGGCATAGATTTTACTGTGGTGTGAGCCTTTTTTACACTGCTTACTTCGGTATAGCTAACGATAAAGAATTTATAACAAAATACTTGATATACAGCCAAACTTCAGTACTTTTATCTCTTTTGATACCTACCTAACTTTAACATTCAATAACTTCAGACCTCCTGTCATAATTGAATTATTTTCAGTTACAAAATGTTAAGCAATAATGAGACTTCTTATTTATTTAACATTGGGTTTGAAGCGAGGCCTGCAAGTAGTGAGGCAACCAATGGACGAACATCCATACTAGAGTGGACATGATTCTTTTATTATTTCCCTCCCGTGTCAAAAATTGTATTCCTTTAGTGGAATCTTACAACACCTGCGGTTAAGAGATAGGTGGATGCTATTCTAAGCCGGCATCACATTCTTACACTCATCAAATATTTTTCCGGGCTTTCAGTTAGTACAGAAAACTAATTTTCTAAATGTACAAGTACCTACGCAATAACTTCACTACTGCTGCGAACATACAAGAAAAAGTGGCAATCATATCCCGACAATTTCCATTTACACCCCTTCAGAAGCACACCTGTTCTCAAGAACACTCATAAACACAATCTTTTGCCATGTTTCCACAGTTTCAGAACTTTCCAGAAACATTTCCCAACTCGCAGCGCCCTCTGTTATGACAGCAGTGATTTATCTCCGCGAGTAATGAGCCCCGTCGCCGACAGATGGCGTGAGTTGTTTATTGCGTTTTGGAGTTTATTTATTGGCTAGGGGAGGACACGGTAAACGGTTTATTGAAAGTGTTATTGTTTTCTCTTGAGTGCTTATGTGTGTTGACAAGCAGTGAATGAGTAATTATGGGCTTAATGGGGTGTAAATCAATATTGACATTGTTATTGCAATCGTTTATTAACCTATTATTTTTGTCGGGACCGACATCAGTTAGCGGTTGTAAGACTAACTTAATCTAATCCCAAAAAGAAAGATTACTTGTAACGTGCTACATTCATATAAATAAAAACATTATCATCTTCCAGTCCTTGACCCAAATCAGTTGGGGTCGGCGCAACATGTTGTGTTAGAACATAAAATCATGTAAGTAGCAAAATGATTTGGCAATGTTTTATGACCCGCCGCCTCTCTGACGTCATCCCACTTTGAGAATGCTATTGTAGGTGGTATCACCGCCACCCTGCGGTTGACCATAGTTGACAGATATTCAGCCGAGGTCAAAAACTCTACTTCGCCTTTTACGAATAACTTGAGTTGATTAGGGTTGGCTTGGCAGTATTCTTAAGCCGCTGCCAAACGGTCGAAATAGGTAAAAATATATCGCATAATAATTTTCACACATCAAGAAGGGATTTTTTTTTACTAAATTAGTATGGTATTTTGGAACTATAACCATGATCTATTGGTAATAATTCGGTAATTCTCGCGGCAAGGCGTTCTCAGCCTAATTTATGTCACGCTTTTTTGTTTTACAGATTTCTGACAAAATGACAAGTATTTATGAAAATATAAGTCAAGATAAATACAATGATAGTTTTGTCACTTAAATCCACCGACCAGTTATAAAGTTATGAGCAACTGAATTTTTAGGCGTGACACAAATTAGAAGTCCGCGTGACGCAAATTAGATTGAGTCATCAAAAGTATGAAGTTTTGACTACTAAATGATAAATCTATATACATATAATAAAGTTGTAGAGGTTCGAAAGTCTGTACATAGAAGATTTTCGAAAAAAAACTGTTTGGTGATACGTAATATTGATAAGAGAACACGTTTCAGAAATTTTTAGATTTTTTTTCTGTTTAGATGTTTATCTGTTTGTCTGTTTAGATGTTTGTATGTGAAAGCATCACGCAAAAACGACTGAACCGATTTTGATGCAAATGATACCAAAATGTCGGGAAAATCACCGACCAGGTTATAGGCTAAAAAAATCAACCCCTAAAAGGGGGGATTGCCACTATACTTGAAATAAGTTTGCACGGAAATAGAGAAATAAGTTAAGTACGTATAAGATGTAAAAAAATCAACTTAAATTATTTCAAAAGGTGAACCAGTCCATGAAACTGAACAACTTTCCCCAAGGAACATAGGTCGAAAAATGAAAAAAAAATACTTCCCTACAAATTACTCGGTCAGCTACCGGCTGAAACATTTAATATAGGAGGAGGTCCAATTTTTTTCCATAGTTTGTAAAAAAGATGACTTTAAATATTTGAAGGGGTAAATGAATCCATGAAACTCAACAATTTTTCCTAAGAAAGATACGTCGAAATTCGAAAAAAAAATTTGGCCCTCTCATACAAACTGACATGGCCAATTTGGCTAGCCAATAATTTTTACATGGGAGGAGGATATTTTATAACTTTTTTTTTCATATTTCGACCTATATTCCTTAGGTAAAGTTGTTCAGTATCATGGACTGGTTCGCCTCTTAAAAATTTGAATGGTAGGTCCAAAATTTTTTCATCTTTCCCCTGGGGAAAGTTGTTCAGTTTCATGAGCTGGTTCACGCCTTAAAATGTTTGCAGTATTTTTTTTTACACCTTATATTTTAGACTATGTCTTTTGGGGAGAGTTGTTTAGTTTCTTGAGCTGGTTAACCTCTTGCAATATTCGCAGTTTTTTTATATCCTTATTGGACTCGATATTCGAACACCTACCAACATAAACAACGAAAACCTTGCAGGCGTGCTCAGACCACGAAACTGAACAACTTTTACTATAAAGCCAATGGTGGGGCAACGAAAAAAATTATCGGACCTTCCATACAAAGTCAGTCAGTTCAGCTGATCGTGAATTTTGTATGGGAGGTCGGTAAATTTTTTTTGTTTCCCACCATTGGCTCCATAGTAAAAATGTTCAGTTTGATGGTCTGATTATGCCTGCAAAGTTTTCGGTACAGCCATGAACGTGTCAGTCACGCCCGCAAATAGGGTTTCGTAGTCAATGTAAAAAAACCGGCCAATTAGTAAATACGATCTGAAATCCAGAAATGATCAGTTCACGTGAACCATAACTGTTTTTAAAGGCGGAGAGTGATCAAAACTCATATAGGCCATTAGAACAAAAAATAACACTCCCACAGGCAGCTGAACTGCCCCAGTAGATGATCAACTGATTACCGTGATCAATTTTGCATTATTCTTACAACAAACTTAAATGTGATACTGATATTAACAAGCACGATCTAATTTTCGTCACGTTTTTTGTGACGCAAATTATGTGATACAAATTAGAGTAGGTAAATGCATATTTTATTTTTTAAACTGATACGTTAAAGTTTTTGTTCATAACCTTTGACGGAAATTGAACCTTTCGTATAGGCGGACATGATCATAAATTGACAAGACTCATACACATTTATTCACAAAATTAAACAAGCGAACGCAAATTAGAGAAAACCGTGACCACGCGAACGCAAATCAGGTATTTACGTCCATAATTCTTCATCCAAGAACATGACACACCACTGCTGTCGTGGACTGCTGCAGCTCAGCTAACGTTAGCTCCTCATGCCACAATCTTGGGCATCTTTCCACTTGTGATAAAGGTAACATTTTGTAACGCGTGACGCAAATTATGTATCAGGCCGGGACAGATTACAGATACATTAAATTATGTAACTAAGTAAATAAAGGTTGTACACGTTTATAATATTTATAATCCTTAAGCCCAATAAAAGGGCTTCCAATGTTTTAAAGCTCTAATCTATAAACATTGTTTTTGAAAGAAATCATTGAAGACAAAGAAAAAATTCTGGGTGCGGGACATCGAACAAAAATTAGAGAACAGCGTTTTGAAAAAATATTGCGGCTAAAGTATTTACTACACATATTTGTAACTTCGTGGAGGATTACAGGACCTTTCTACCTATTTAAATAAAAATATACAAGTTTGTCGTATTACGGAGTAGTGAGAAATTCAACGAGACATCCAAAAATCGTGTATTTTGAGAATCACCGAATTAAGTTAGAAGTATGGAAATAAACAGATGTATTAAAAAACAAAATCCGCTACTGCGCTAATTTTAAAGTTATTTTTGCGTTCAAAATCCGCCATTTTGAATTTATGAAATTTAATGTTACTCGCGCTACTGCTTAGACGAATCATGGTATAATAAATAAGATACTCCGCCTGGTATTCCATTCCGAGACTCGTGAACCACGTGACTAACACAAGCCTACGTCATCATGCTTGTGGGTTACCAAAATTACCCACTCTTATGATTATTTTTGTAAATCATAATTATAAATACTGTTAACTAATAAATACAAATTTAGGTGTTGTTGTAAAGTTAAAGTTAATACACACGTAAATCTAAATTATATAATTATTGAGAAATATTTTACTCATTTTTCTGAGATAGAATTTACCCCATAACGTATTTTATTGAAGTAAAGTGGCAATACTAGTGACCTAGGCTTGTGTTTCTCTGGTAATGTAAGACCATATAACTTTTGAAGCACTCGCGATTGTTTTCACACATTTTAAGTATTGAACCGGGTCTATCGCGATAATTATTTAGGTAAACCTTTATAATTTACCTGTGTCCCGACGTTTCTACACAGTTTCATGTGTTGTGGTCGCGGGTTGACTTCACTTCGTTATCGCGATAGACCCGGTTTAATACTTAAAATATGTAAAACCATGTTTCGTCACCTCATCGGACACCTCATATCGCCCAGCCTTTTTGGCTGTAGGTAGCCCGTGAAAATAATTTCTTTACATGTGTTAAATAAATCTACTGTATTTCCATTTTTCATGTGCATTCTATATTGCAACTGCATTGGATGCCGTTTTTTTTTTGTTATTTCCTGTAAACTTCGTAGCAATATTTCTGGAAAGGCTGCAAATTGTATTAGGCATGATTTATAAAAGGGAATTTGCAGTAGCAATTTCTATCAAGCAACCTTTCTTCAAACCCAGACAAATCTTCTTTCTTCAAAGCTTATTCTTGTTATAAATAACTATAACTACACTACAACTACTTGAAATTAATGAAAATTACCTTCTCTCTCTACATCATCTCTACATCCATATTACGAATCTCAACCGTGCCGCCATCTATGCAAGCTGACAGTACTACTATTATCACATCATGTTGAGAAAGTTTCTGACTCAATTTCTAGATGGCGTTGTACAAAGTTTTCGTCGAGAACCATAGAACCCTTGAGCCTACACCATGCTACACGTTGTGAGCTACGTCGTTACGACGCCTCGAGCATAGATGGCTCTGTTCCAACTGATTCGAATAACTGAACCCAGAGGGCGTTACGATGCGCTTCCAAAAAACTTACAAAGAAAGTTTATAAGTTTATGCATCCATTATTATTTTACATTCGAGTAATAAAATCCTAAAGCCTTTCCGCGAAGGTGTGAAAATCATTTTTATTCTTGGGCACGGCGCTTTTTTTAGTCTGTTGTTTGAGCGTGGGAACGGGCAGGTAGCTGGTAGATTATGGATGTTGTATAGTTGTAGATGTAGCTATGGATGCAGCTAGGTACGTTGTGTTGTGTTGCATCACGGTTTAGGTAAGGAGTTTTGGGTCGTGTAATTTCTAGAGATGGGCCAATGTACCCATTTTGGTATACTTACAAAAAGGGTAGGTATAGCAAGCCGATAGGAAGTCAAGGTACTTATGAAACTGAACAACTGAGTGTTTTCTTTTGGCCAAGTAGTCAATTTATATTGTTTCATATTTTGAACTGTGTTCTTTGGGGAAGAAAATTCAGTTTCATATGCTGGCTCATCTCTTAAAATACTTATTTGCAGTTGAATTCTTTTACATCTTGTACGGGTAGATAGAACGGTGTACCGAAAACTTTGCAGCCATGCTTGGACCGTGAACCAGGACAACTTTTTCTATGGAGACCATGTTGTCAAAAGAGAAAAAAAAAACAACTTCCCATTCATTTTATCTCCCCACCAATTTGAGTGCCTACGGGTATTTACCGGGCACGTATAAGATAAGATAATTCTTTATTCAATAAACTTAATCACTAGTAGGTACACTGATATGAAATAGTTATGAGGCTTGACCATTTCCTAAACTAAAAATTTGAATTCCTGTATCTTAGGTAAATGGTATGGGTATTTACCGGGTAGTTGGGTAAATACCCGGGTACGTGCCCATCTCTATCGTGTTGTCTTTACGGTATTTGGCGATTAGATAGCGATTACAGTAACACGTCTTTATGAATATTTGGTATTCCGGGACTGTCGCTTTGTGGGTGTTCCGGGATAATTTCTTTATTTTATACGGTCATCATCTTCCTGCCCTTATCCCAATTACTTGGGGTCGGCGAAACACGTTTCGTTGAACACAAAATCGTGTTGCAAAAGGATTTGGCTTTATTTTACGACCGGCCGCCTACCAGACGTCAACCCTCCTTGGAAATGCTTTTGTGGTGGATTAACCGCCACCATACGGTTGGCCCTGGCTGTTTGGGTCAGGTTTATCCCTCGGTCGCCTCTTACGACCCCCACGGGAAGCGAGGGGGTGGTGCTATTCTACTCTGCCGGCACCACACGGCAAATTTCTACTCTGCCGGCACCACACGGCTTTATTTTATACTAGCTGCCCGTCAGCGGTTTCACCCGCTGCAACCTATTATTCCGCGGGGAAAAAGCATTATTCGCCAAGAGATGTCGCTGTTAGTTTTCGGCGAAAACGTTTAAAACGCGAATCGGCTCAGTCACGCCACCTATTTCAAAAATATTGGAAAATGCGTGATCCCGTGGGAATGAGACATTTTTCCGTGGTAAAAAGTATCCTATGTGTTATTCCAGATGCCCTTTTATATTTTTGCAAAGTTTCATGTCAATCTAATCAGCCGTTTTTGCGTGATGTCGTAACAAACACACACACAAACATCCGCCTTTATAATATCAGTAGGAAGTAGGATGGTATTAAAATTATATAGGTTAAACGTCCTATTGGAACGTAAGTTCCTAATTTTTGGTTGTAATTTAAATACCTAAGTTCCTAGGTACGTTTGTGTTCTACTTCTTCAGATTACTTATTTATTAGAACATTTTTTATAACTCTACATGCACAACATTGTGCAGGTTCCTACAAAATTAAGCTGCTATTCCGAACAGTGCAGCCGACAGCCGACAGCCAACAGCATATGCTGCAACGGCTGCAGCTATCGGCAGTTGCAGCACATGCTGTTGGCAGTTGCAGCACATGCGATTCCGAAGGCACCGGCCGACAGCCGACAGCCGACAGCACATGCCGTGACTGCCGATAGTTGCATGTGCACTTTGGTAGGTATAATAGGTACTTACAGGTATTAGGTACCTACATACATACACAAATTACGCCTTAAACCCTTGCGGGGTAGGCAGAGCTTCAAGGGCCGTAAAAATACGCTCGTTATCGCCACGTCTAACAAATATTTGAGGGGCGTTTTAGCTATTGTCGTGTATTACTATAGTGACAGGTTGTCAGCCTGAGGCCTAAAATTGCAATACACATGTTGCCTTCGAGTCCCATAGACGCTGCTTACGACACCCACAGGAAAAAATGGGGTGATGCTATTTAAGCCGGCATTACACGGCAGATACATAGGTAGTTATAATAGGTACCTATAGGTAACTCACGCACGAACTGTAAGTTCTTATAGTACTGTTATTCGAATAGGTCATATTTGGCAGCTGTCAAACCCATTAGGAAACATATGTCAACAAAGAAAAATAGACCTTATGTCATAGCATTAACATGATTATGACAGCTGTCAAATATGGCCTATTCGAATGACGGTAGGTACTATAGTTGGTACTATTCAGCGTACCGCAACTCGAACCTAGGTAGGTATAATAGGTACCTTTGAAATTACCGCTGTCGGGTATAGTTTTTTATTAATTAAGATAGTTTATTTACTTCATAATTATTTGTGAACCACATATTTTACGTTTTATAGCGAAAATAGCGGATGCGGATTTCTGGGGGCAAACATCCGCGGATGCGGATGCGGATGCGGATGTGTACAAAATACTTAAGTTTTGGGAGAAACATTTAAAAGACAAGTCAAATAATCAGTAATTACAACGCAAAGATACAATAACTAAAGCAAAAAACTTGATATTATCAAATAATCAGTAATTACAACGCAAAAATACAATAACTAAAGCAAAAAACTTGATATTAGGAAGAAAACAAACGAGCACGTCAAATCTTGTCACTACACAACACAAAAACAAAAGTGAAGCGCGGGGCTTCCCCGGCGAATAACAGACACCGAAATTAAAATGATTGATTACTTATTGGTCAATTAGCACGAGCGCGCGACACGCGCCAATCGCCGGTCCC
Source organism: Phthorimaea operculella (assembly GCA_024500475.1). Taxonomy (NCBI): domain Eukaryota; kingdom Metazoa; phylum Arthropoda; class Insecta; order Lepidoptera; family Gelechiidae; genus Phthorimaea; species Phthorimaea operculella. The sequence goes on along the minus strand of JANFCV010000319.1, from coordinate 168,158 downwards.
GCCCCTTTCTTTCTTGTCCCGACCTGCTTCACATCCGCATTCGCATCAGCTCCGCATCGATTTTTGCGGATGCGGATGCGGATGCGGATGTCCAAATTGATGCGGATATTCCGCGTATGCGGATGCGGATGCGAATATTCGCAACATCCCTGGTGCGTATCGCACTGCCGTTGCAGCATTACTGATCTGCAGTCACGGCAGTTGCGGCATATGCTGCAGCGACCGACAGCATGTGCTGTCGGCTGCAGCCTTCGGATAGCGTTCCATAGAACTCCATACAAACCAGTAGTGCTGCAGCAAATTCCGTTGGCTGTCGGCTGTTGGCTGCAGTGTTCGGAATAGCAGCTTTAGGCTAAAAGATATGATCAAGAATCCTTTAAAACGCTGTATCTTCTAAAAAAACGCACCTAAATCCGTTCCATGGTTTAGGAGTTAGCGGTTAGCGGTGTCCATGACAGAGAAACACAAAAAGCGAGTATAAATACTTACTATGTTTTTACCCGACTGCCTCAGAAGGAGGGTTATGTTTTTCGAGAGTATGTATGTATGTATGTATGTATGTGGACAAGAAAATTCTTTTTCACGGGCTACAGCCCAAACGGATAGTTGGATTTTGATATATGAGGTGTCGTGAACTGTTTATGTATTCTTTGGTGTCGTTAGATTCGTCTCAGCAGCGCAAGTGACACTGGCTATATTAAAAACTTATAGATTCAAGATGGCAGATTTTAAAGCAAAATACTTGTTTAAAATTACCGCAGTCGGGTTTTTGTTTTTTAACACATCTACTTGTCATGAATGGATATCTAATTTTAGCTATTTATATATCTACCTACTTACCCAAAGCAAGTTCCCTTCATATTCTAAAGCGGACTGGACGTGCGGAATACTAGATGTCTGCAATTCATGTTTCATCTCCAATAGTCTATGTTCACAACATAATATTAAATCTGTCATTTCGAGATGAAACATGAGTTGCAGAACACAGAAATATTATGGCGCCTAAGTATAATTAACTTTTATTATCATCAACAGCCACAATATACATATACATACTTACATAAGTACACAAATCACAACTTTATCCCTTGCGGGGTAGGCAGAGTGTCAACGGCCGTTATCGCCACGTCTTACAAATAGTTAAGGGCACTTTTAGGAATCCCAGAATAAGTTCATGCCTTTAATGGGTAGGCGATAGTACCCACCTTTAATGTAGTATGTAGGTATAAAGTAAATTCTGTTGCTAGGTGCATTCAGCATTTAGCCTTCGCCTGAATACAATCCGCCTTTGGACGGCAGGTGTGGTCCGGAGGGTAAAAAAGCACCGACCCTCCCAATTTAAATAAGATTTTTTACAGCTGAGGACACGAGTCAGTTTTTTGGACAATGCCATCGGTTGTTTTATTATGCGTTTATTGAGAGTCATAGTTTTTTATGAAGCGGCTGCTGTCTTTTTTGACTGATGTGCGTTAGTTTGGCTTTACTTAAGCCTGCGATAGGCAAATTTTGTCACCTGGAGTTTTTTCAACGTGTGTGATAACAAGTTTTAAAAGACAAAAACCCGACTTGACTGTGATAATTTCGAAGTTATATTTTGCGTTTAGGTAATACAACGCCATTTTGAATTTATGAAATACCTATAGCTTATATCACTCGCGCTGCTTACACGAATCTAAAGACATTTTATATGTCCAGATCCGAGCCGTTTGGGCTGCAGCCCGTGAGAAGATTTTTTGTGTACAAACATACTTACATGCTCTCAAAAAACATAACCCTCCTTCCAGTCCGGTGTCAATGACAGTATGGAATCATACGTAATTTGCTACTTGCAATCTTGCATACTAGTCAAAATACATACATAAAGGTCATAATCATACATAACCCTCCTTTTTGCTCTGCTGTAGTCGATTAATGTGCTACTTTTTTTAATTTATATACTTTGGTATTTTAAGTAAGTATACCTACGAATCAACTCATATGGCGGCGGCGGCATGCGCCTTATAAAATTTAGTTAGTCATTAAAAAACAACTTCAAGTACTTTTTATCAATAACAAACCGCCGGTTGATAACCAAAAACAACGATCACAATTTTCAAAATCGGCTAAAAATAAAACCTCAAAAACATAACATCTTTCACCATTCAAAACCGAACTTTTATACTCGAGCATAAAGGCGTAATGTGTTTCTAAACTGAAGTACTTATGAGCTCTTAGGCCGGGATTACCTTTTGGGCATCACACGTGACACAAAATCGCCGCTAAGTAATTAGGATTTTCGCAATTGTCGCCTGTTACATAGCGAGGGTTGCTAGATTCAATATGAGGACGAAATACAAATACAGCTCTAAATCTGATACAAGAATATGAGCTGATTTGAATGCAAGAAATATCATGGCAACCATCTTTTTAATTAGGTACCTGGAGTTCCTCTGAGATTCCAGTTCATTCCAGTGAGAAAGCCGTAGTCTTGTATGAAACTAATGAGGAAATTCGTACTGTCCTAACTATCACGCAGCGCTAAGATACCGTAGCAACGGACGTATCGTGTGATTCCCTCATACAAGGCTGTTATAACGCTAAAAAGTTGTATAAAACGAAGCTGCTCTACTTACATAAATGGGCCCTAATTTAAGGGCCCTCGGGCGGCTTTCTTTTGTAGTTGGAAAAAAGGGAACGTCAAGGGATTTCGCTTACGAGGGAGGGCTCCCAAAATGAGGCATACATAAATTGTTTATATTGCTGGAAGCTGCGTCAAAAAACAATATTTCTTATACACGGTTAGGTACATTTAATTAAGTACAAATCTCTTAAGGGTGTGTTTTACTCACGAAACTGAACAACTTTTGTTAGAAACATTTTCTTCGAAATATGAAAAAGAAATTTGGACTTCCTCTACTAAGTGACACAATTTTTTTAACATTTTTGTATGGGAGGTCCAATTTTTTTTTTCATATTTAGAAGAAAAGTTTCTAACAAAAGTTGTTCAGTTTTGTGAGCAGACAACACCTTCAAGAGATTTGTACTTAATTAAATGTAACCCTATAGAATATTATACCTAGAGATTAGAGACCTAGAGTCACCAAATTAATGTGTGCACCAAATAAATACCGGTAGAGAAAGAAATGGGCATCCACATAATTATTACCGAGCGTATATAAAATTAGGTTGTACTTAAAATGTGCATATGTGGGTGGATTTTTGAAATTTTGAACTATCATCTATGATACTGTGGTAATTAATTATCTATGATGCAGTGGTAGCGGTTAAGAATGCTGCCAGCCCTAGACCACTCAGTCTGAGAGCACTGGTGACGTGAAGTTTTTGATCTCGGCTGAATATCTGTCGACTATGGTCAACCGCATGGTGGCGACTGGCGGTGATACCACCTACAAAAGCATTCTCAAAGGGGGTTGACGTCAGGCAGGCGGAGGGTCATTATTGACAAATCCTTTTGCTACTTACATGGTTTTGTGCTATATCATAACATGTTGCGCCAATTTCTAATGTTTAAGGATAAGGGCAGGCAGAAGACTAAAACTCTACAATAATAATTCTGAAAATCACGGCTACATAGGATGTACAAAATAACTGAAAAGATTTCACCCAAAAACTAAGCAAAAACTTGGTCCAAAAAACTTTGATCGAATATTTGAACTTTCCATACAAAATTATAAATAATTTTGCCGGTCAGCAATAATATAAGAAGTTTTAAATTTTTAAAGGTTCTTTCTCATAGAATCAGAGATAGAAGTTCAATAACAGTAGTTTTAGACAATAGTATGTTGTATCGCAATCTGCGCAGTACAAAAGTGACGAACAAATTTCTAACGACAGATGTCGTCCGCGCCGCTTAGCTAGGGTTGCTACCAACCAGAGAGTATACATTTTTGAAAAATTGAACGACTTAGAGACGGTACGACAATATTATTTTATAAAGATTGTGTTGTAAATAAAATTGATAATAGTATCCTTGGATAGTATGTAATTGAGTAGAAAACCAAATATAAAAAAAGTGTGTTAAGAAACTTACAAAATTTGTACCGCTGATGCCTTTATAATTTGGGCTACCGCTGCTCAATCTTAGCCTGCAAAATTCAGGTTTATTTGGCGGCAGGTCAAACGCGTGGCAGGGCTCCGGGCCACCGGTTAGTTTTACAACTAATTTCCAGCGACTAATCTATTATTTACAGATTCAATCTAGCCATAGCGATGAAGACTGAAAATACGTACAATATTCGGAAATCTAGCAAAGTTTTTCACCGCAGGCAGGATTTGAACCTGCGACTTTTGGGCATCAGTGATGCCACGCATTAGTAGCCAAGATTCACTCGTAGGCTACGATTCAGCCGCAGTAGCGCAGTTGGTAGAGGCGACGGCAGTAGTTAGGTTAGGTACCTGCGGTGGAAACTCTTGTACATATGCATATCTAAAATTGTACATATGCATCGGAAGTGTTTTAAAATGTGTTACCTGAAATTTTTTATAATAATTTAGTAGACAGACACCCCTGCGCGCGCGGCGCTACCATTCTCTATTTAACCTCAAAATGAGCGCGACTTTTTGCCCAACTTTTTATTTAACTTACCGTCTACTAATATTATGCTTATGTTTCCATTTTTTTTCTTCACTTATCTCTGGGTATTTGATGAGTGAAAAAAACTTTTTTTCTTAAGGTTGAACATATGGTGGGGCGCGTGCTACGGCCACATTGCGCTGGTTTTTTTTCGCATCCGATTCGAAATTTAAATATGGCGCATGTGCCACAAAACAGAGGGTTTACAGAAGGATCACTCGAACCTATTTAGGATTTTCGCGATTGTCACTTGTTACAGAGCCAGGGTTGCTAGATTCGATACGAGGACGAAATACAGCTTAATCTGATACAGGAACGTCATATGATTCTGAGTCTATTTGAATGCAAGGAGTTTGACGTTCGTGGCAACCTCCTAGTTACCTTGAGTTTCTGAGATTCCAGTTAACGTCAGTGAGCGTCAAAATCGTCGGTAGTACTGAGTGAGCCATCTGTAAAGGCGCCCGCGTGCCGTCTCCCTAATTTGTGCATGTGCGCAGACGCAGATATAGCGGTGTTTTTTCTTTATCCATTGTTGATAACAGAAGGTGTAAAGGTTTTGTTCGAATTTCATGCTTCTTAGCACTGTTAGTGTGTTTACGCTTAAGGTTTATAATAAATTTCACCAAATTTTATTCTATTGATACATTTATGGTTTGAGTTGTGTACCTATAGTTTGATTGCGAAAAATATTAGGTATGTTAAACAGTACGTTAGTGAATGAGTAAGTAACTTATAGCACAAAAACCATAAAAATAAAAACAAGAACAGGAACACGTAACAAGAACAGCTAGTATGCATAGACAAAGGCGGCCTTATCAACAAAAGTGATCTCTTCCAGACAGTCAAGTATCCAGTACATATATTATAAACTTTTTTTCTCCTCTACCTTTGCTTGAAACTTTCCCAAAAAAGCAAAAGTTTTGTAATGTTGAGTATTGGGTGGATTCGTTTCTTCCTCATTCAGGATTGTTCACGATACACCCTGTATTGACTGACATATTGATTGGCTACTCTATCTTCTCATAATGACTCCAAAAACATCAAACTAGGGTAAACGCAACAGTATGGTATGACTTTTTGTAGCAACTTTTTGCTCTATCTCATCAGTACCTCTGGTTTTATCGAGGGCGAATCTATCTCTTCCCACTCTGTCTCTGTGTTACTTGATATAAATTGTAAAAATACTGAAAATATTTTAAGGCGTGAACCAGCCCATGAATCTGAACAACTTTCCCTAAGATACTTTACATCAAGATACAAAATCTGTTAGCCGGCCGGACCTCCCATACAAAATTGCCGAACAGCTGATTTGAGTTACTATGGGAGGCCAAATTTTTTATTTTTAGTATTTCGAGCTATGTTCCTTGGGGAAAGTTGTTCCTAATCACCAGCCGGTTCTGAGTTTTCGCTATCGGTCACTAGTGAAATTTCACCGTATATAGGTACAACAGATATTGATTCTAAATACTTTGCTTATTGAAAACGTTCGTCATCATATAACACCCTATATTCTTAACCATCTATAAGGGTGACTATTCTTAATACATTTTTTCTTTACCTTTTTAACTTTCTTGAGGGTAGTAATTAATGGGTTTGTGGGATTAGCACTTTCTAATGGTGTTTTTTATTATTATTAATGTGTTTTAGTATTAAACCCGTTAAGGTGTTGATTTTACGATCTCCTGTCACTGTGTTCGAGTAATTTGTTGTGGTTTTTTATTGATTTAAAGGGGTTGTAAAGTACTGCAAGTATTTTATGTTCTGATACCTGATACCTAAAAAATAACGGGCTTTATACCTATAGACATCTTATTTGTGTAGAGCGAGTTTCTTGCTTTGGAGAGCACGTTATGCCCAAGCTGATTTATATAGGTATCTGACTGACGGACATAATCTCCCTATTAGAAAACATCATATTTCTGTCCTTATCTCAATTACCTGGGGTCGGCGCAACACGTTTCGGTGGATTAACCGCCACCACACGGTTGGCCCTGGCTGTTTCGGTCGGGTTTATCCCTCGGTCGCCTCATACGACCCCCACGGGAAGAGAGGGCGTGGTGCTGTTCTACTCTGCCGGCACCACACGGCATCCCTGATTAGAAATCTCGACCCAAAATGCAGTACAATTCTCAATCCTTCTTCTTCTACTGTGTGGGGCACCGAGTCGTCCAACGACGCAATGAACCCTGGTGTGAGAAATTTTCAACCTACTACAATGAATATCGTCTAAGAAGTATACCTACCTATAGACAGCAACCGGGACCAACGGCTTAGCGTGCCCTCCACAGGCTCCGCAGCTCGTAACATTCTTTCTTTTCGAATAATCAGCCAAATTAAATATTAGTAGGTATACTTATACTATTACGCACGCACTGCCTATTTCTGCAATTTATATATTTTGGCGAATACCCTCTTAAATAGTTGTTGGCTTTATATCGTGAGGACAATACATTGGGTTAGTCGCCGTCGAGACGTCTAGGAGAGTGGTTCTCAAACTTTTTAATTATTAAACTGAACCGTTACCTATTACATGCCGCGCCGTGTGCCCGTGTTATGCCGGTTTAGAATAGCATCACCCTATATCTTCCCCGTGGGTGTCGTAAGAAGCGACTAAGGCATTTGAGAGTTGACGTGTATTGCAATTTTAAGCAACAGACTGACAACCTGTCGCTATGGTGATACACAGTCTTCTGACTGACTCCCGGACTATTGTCTCGTCGTTTACGCTCTGCCTACCTTGCAAGGGATAGAGGTAGACTTTTTATGTTTATGTTTTTGAGAAAGTCGAGCGTTCGGTACAACTCAGTAGATCAACGAATCCCTTGAAGGCAGTTTGGGAACCACTGTTTTGGGGTTCAGTAGGCATGTTGAGGGTTCACAGTCGCATGAAGCGGTCCTTGACATTGCTTTGGAGCCGCTCCAAGGACACTGCAGACGTTTCCGTCAGCTCCTTCCTAGTAGAGATGAGATCATCCAGATATCGACATTCTATCGACTTAGGGTGGATTCAGCTAAAGCTGTCATCAGATCAATCTACAAGATTTATCGTGGCCGATTTGACATAAATTGTCAGTTATTTTATATGTGGAATTACAATAAAATAAAGATTACCAACAGTTTTATAGTCTGATTACTGGCATGGACCACGATCAACTAACTGCATTAAAAATTTGCACGTTTTCTGGAATATTTTCTTACGGAAAGTTGTTCAGTTTCATGGCTTGAATGCACCCTATCAGTATTCGGAGAGCTGTGCCTTCCAACCAGTACACATATCAATAGCAATAGGTAAGTACATAGTATAAAATAAAGTAGGTTTTGTGTTTCTTTGTTAAGGATACCGATAATCCTCACGCAACGGATTCTGATGTGGTTTTGTATCATACATCCCGGGAAAACTGCTCATTAAATTGCTGCCATGGTAAAGCAGCTACCAGCTATTAGTGTATAAAGATTATCGATATATTTTCCCATCTCTAGCGCATAATGTAGTTGAGCGTCAACAGCTAACGCATTTACCAGAGACTTACAACCGGGAAAAAGAAAAGAACAACGTAACTTTGTCGTCTGACACTGCTGCCAAAACTGTAATACTGTACCTATACAGAGTCTTTATTTTTTCGTGTACTTTTACTTAGAAATCAAGTATGCCATGTTATGCTGACTTAGAACAGCGTCACCCCAATACTTCCCCTGGAATCAGTTAAAAAAAAAGGGATACCTTAAGAAAAAGGATACTTTAAAAATGAACTTTCGAAACACGCAACAATGCTTATTACAGACAATCAGATGGTTCAGCCTGCAATGTCCTAATCACGGTGGAAACATCCTCACACAGTTACAACAACATTTGTTTCAGAAAGACCCTGTATAAATAAACAAAATCGTAGGTCGTTGCCATGTCGTTCCTTCTTTTCTTTATGATAGGCTAGCCTCCCCCTTGGTATAGTAAAATAAGAAAAACTAGTACTATAATTTCAAACAGTCTGTATGACATTGCTTTATGAAATTCTTGTAATAGTTTTTACAAACATTTTTTACAAGGATATAAAAAGAACTGTGATTCAGAATAAGGATTTGTTTGCCTTCTAACGTGTCCTGTGATGTCTTGTCCACCTTGTATAATAAAAATCTTTAAAATTATCAATTTAATATCAACTTTATAATAACTCGGGGGTAAGGTAACTACAACGTTTTTTTAACATAATATAATAATTCTGCGCATACACAGATCGTGTAAGATACCGGTGACATCCATTTTCCTGTCTGGTGTAGGGTTTACATACAGGGTGTTAGGGACGGTGTACCGAAAACTTTGCAGGCATGATCAGACCATCATGTTCTGAGCACGCCTACAAATTTTTCGTTACACGGTTATACCGTCCCTAACACCCCGTACAGGGTGCACTAGGCAGTCAAGTCAAAACACAATATCTAAAGATTACCCATTTCTGGTCTAAGAAATTGTCTCGCCTCAAAACGAAAATTAAAGCAATATGTAATAACCCACATTCTAATAAAGAATAGCTAAGGCAATTGTTGTACAAAACAGGGAAACTTAACTTACCTGTTAAAGGTCATTTTACCGTTAAGTATTTTCCCCAAAGATTTTACTATAATGTGAACCTTTTTTGCACTGTTTACTTCAGTATAGCTAACGATAACGATTTAAGAACGAAATACTCGATAAACAGCCAAACTTCAGAACTTTTGTCTCTTCCGATACCCAACTTTAACATTCAATAACTTCAGAACTCCTGTCATAATTAAATTATTTTTAAATACAAAATGGTAAGCAATAATTAAACTTTATAATTATTTAACTTTGGCTTTGATGCGAGGCCTGCAAGTAGGGAGGCAAGCAATGGACGAACATCCATACTAGAGTAGGCATGATCCTTTCTTACAATTATAGGTAGTAGTTCGAGAGCCCAGGGGGTAAGTGGCTATCTCATAAGGTACCACGATAGGCTAGGTTTGGATCGTTAACCAAGACTTAAACAAGTCGTATGACCCAGGTCTGCCAGAGCCAATCCTGCCGAAACATAAAAATAATCGATATTTTTCAGAGTCATTTTTTCGTAAAAAATATGTCATAAGGTACCACAATGAAAGTGCTGGCATCAGTTAACCATTGAAAAATTATATAAAAAAAGCTTGGTCTGCCACTGCGCACCCTGCCGGAAGTGCTTGCCAGACCTCTCCAAAGATGCCCTTCCGACACCCCTAAACTATCTCATCGGGTACCACGACGCGACCACCACAACATAATAGCCAAGATCACTCTGACAATAGATCACAAGGTCTGCCAGGCCTAAACTTGCCGCATCCTAGTGTTTCAGACATTTGAAGTTGTAGGTCCAGTGTATGAAAAATGACCTATATCTTTTCCCCCCCGTGTTTGATTTTGATGGTGCCTTAATACGAAATGCTCTCCATAATAAGGAGCTTCGAGTCATATAGGACAGTTGGGTGGAGGGTTTCAGTATTGAACGCAATCCTGTCAAAAAGTTTGAAATGGAGGTTTGGTCTATGAAAACTGGCCTATATCTTATTCCCCCCGGGTTTGATTTTGATGGCGCCTTAATATGAAATGCTCTCCATAACTAGGAGCTTCGAGTCATATAGGTCAGTGAGGAAGAGGGTCTCTGTGTTGTACACAATCCTGTCAAAAAGTGTGAAATTGTAGGTAAAGTGTATGAAAACTGGCCTATATCTTTTCCCCCACTGGTTTGATTTTGATGGTGCCTTGGTATGAAATGCTCGTAATGATTAGGAGATTCGATTTGTATAGGTCAATTGGATAGAAGTTCTCTGTTCTGTGCACAATCCCCCTAAATATGAAAATATTCGATAACTTCTGCAGATTTTATCAGTTAAAATTGTCATATCATAGGGAACTCGAGTAAAAGTGCTTGCATCACCTTACCTTTGACAAATTATGTTTAAAAAACTTGGTCTGCCACTGCCCACTCTGCTGAAAGTCCTTAGATGAGATAGGTTAGGGGTGTCGGAAGGGTATATTTGGGTCTCCCAAGGACTTCTGGCAGAGTGCGCAATGGCAGACCAAATTTTCTTAACTCAATTTATCAATGGTAGGCTGATCCTGGCACTGTCATTCGGGTACCTTATGAAATGACAATGTTAACGGAAAAAATCTCAATCCTGCTAAACATGAAAATATTGGATATGTTCTGCAGATTTTTGCCGTTAATATTGCCATATCATAAGGTACCCGAATAAAAGTGCCGGCATCAGCTTACCATTGATAAATTGAGTTAAGAAAACTTGGTCTGCCATTGCGCACTCTGCCGGAAGTCCTTGTCAGACCCCTCCGAATATGCACTTCCGACACCCCTAACCTATCTCACCCCTACCTAACCACTGGTTTGATTTTGATGGTGCCTGGGTATGAAATGCTCGTAATGATTAGGAGATTCGATTTGTATAGGTCAATTGGATAGAAGGTCTCTGTTCTGTGCACAATCCTCCTAAATATGAAAATATTCGATAACTTCAGCAGATTTTATCAGTTAAAATTGTCATATCATAAGGAACTCGAATAAAAGTGCTTGCATCAGCTTACCATTGACAAATTATGTTAAAAAAACTTGGTCTGCCACTGCGCACTCAGCCGGAAGTCCTTAGATGAGATAGGTTAGGGGTGTCGGAAGGGTATATTTGGAGGGGTCTCCCAAGGACTTTTGGCAGAGTGCGCAATGGCAGACCAAGTTTTCTTAACTCAATTTATCAATGGTAAGCTGATGCTGGCACTGTCATTCGGGTACCTTATGAAATTACAATGTTAACGGAAAAAATCTCAATCCTGCTAAACATGAAAATATTGAATATGTTCTGCAGATTTTTGCCGTTAATATTATCACATCATAAGGTACCCGAATAAAAGTGCCGGCATCAGCTTACCATTGATAAATTGAGTTAAGAAAACTTGGTCTGCCATTGCGCACTCTGCCAGAAGTCCTTGGGAGACCCCTCCAAATATACCCTTCCGACACCCCTAACCTATCTCATCTAAGGACTTCCGGCTGAGTGCAGTGGCAGACCAAGTTTTTAACATAATTTGTCAAAGGTAAGGTGATGCAAGCACTTTTATTCGAGTTCCTTATGATATGACAATTTTAACTGATAAAATCTGCAGAAGTTATCGAATATTTTCATATTTAGGAGGATTGTGCACAGAACAGAGACCTTCTATCCAATTGACCTATACAAATCGAATCTTCTAATCATTACGAGCATTTCATACCCAGGCACCATCAAAATCAAACCAGTGGGGGAAAAGATATAGGCCAGTTTTCATACACTTTACCTACAATTTCACACTTTTTGACAGGATTGTGTACAATACAGAGACCCTCCTCCTCACTGACCTATATGACTCGAAGCTCCTAGTTATGGAGAGCATTTCATATTAAGGCGCCATCAAAATCAAACCCGGGGGGAATAAGATATAGGCCAGTTTTCATAGACCAAACCTCCATTTCAAACTTTTTGACAGGATTGCGTTCAATACTGAAACCCTCCACCCAACTGTCCTATATGACTCGAAGCTCCTTATTATGGAGAGCATTTCGTATTAAGGCACCATCAAAATCAAACACGGGGGGAAAAAGATATAGGTCATTTTTCATACACTGGACCTACAACTTCAAATGTCTGAAACACTAGGATGCGGCAAGTTTAGGCCTGGCAGACCTTGTGATCTATTGTCAGAGTGATCTTGGCTATTATGTTGTGGTGGTCGCGTCGTGGTACCCGATGAGATAGTTTAGGGGTGTCGGAAGGGCATCTTTGGAGAGGTCTGGCAAGCACTTCCGGCAGGGTGCGCAGTGGCAGACCAAGCTTTTTTTATATAATTTTTCAATGGTTAACTGATGCCAGCACTTTCATTGTGGTACCTTATGACATATTTTTTACGAAAAAATGACTCTGAAAAATATCGATTATTTTTATGTTTCGGCAGGATTGGCTCTGGCAGACCTGGGTCATACGACTTGTTTAAGTCTTGGTTAACGATCCAAACCTAGCCTATCGTGGTACCTTATGAGATAGCCACTTACCCCCTGGGCTCTCGAACTATAGGTATTAGAATCACCCCGTTTATGTTCCGCGATTTACGATAGCAAGTATTAGCAAGTCATCTCCTACCAACGAACAACGCTGTACGTGTGGCTGAGTACTGGTCCAACTATATCTAAAACGCTAGAATCGATTCGCTAAGAAGAAGAGAAAAATAGACTGCCCACAAAATACGGCTAACCCCGAAAAAAGATATCAGATCTCAAGTAGAGCCAAGTTTCTTATCTGTAGCTTCACGCCCTAACTCCCCTAAACCCCCAAATACCACAAACTCGACATCCAGTCAAAATGTATAGCTTCTCACATCACACAACTAGAGTTTCACATCATCAAACCGACAACAAAAATAATTTTCACTTTATTCCTCTTTAATCGTGCGAACTGATCTTATCACAAACGTGCTTACACGCCCCAAGGGAGTAGGCAGACAAATTACGTATTCTGCGACAATGTTTGCAATTATTTTCTTTATAATTGTAATTTTTTTCTTCACCGCAAAAAAGGGGAGAGGCGCCATTACTGTAGGGTTGCCAACCATACTGTTTTAATTTTAACTGATAATACAGGGTGTAAGAGACGGTGTACCAAAAACTTTTCTGGCATGATCAGATCATGTAACTGAACAACTTTTCTATGGAGGATACGTTGGGAAACGCAAAAACTATCCGACCTGCCATAGAAAATTCCCGATCAACTGACTTTGTATGAATACTCGAAAATATTTATTCGTTTCCAAACATAAGCTCAATAGTAAAAGTTGTTCAGTTTCATGGTCTGCTCGTGTCTGCCATTTTTAGGTACACCATCCTTTACACCCTCAGAAAACAAACAGTAGGTACGTATTAAAAATGCTGTTTTCATGCGACGGCTGCTACAGATCCAATTTTCGTCATACGACGGCTGTTGTAGATTCAAGATTCAAGTTAGAAATTTCTACACGAAAACTACGTTTTTTTTGTAAATATTCTGTAAGTCGGTCTGTTTTTTTGTATCATACTTACGATTCTCTTGCTTCATACATACATACATACATCACGCCTTTATCCCTTGCGGGGTAGGCAGAGCGCCAACGACCGTAAAAGTACGGTCGTTATCGCCACGTCTGACACATATTTGAGGGCCGTTTTAGCTACTGTCGTCTATCGCTATAGTGACAGGTTGTCAGCCTGTCGCCTAAAATTGCAATACACATGATTCCCTCGAGTCCTTTAGTCGCTTCTTACGACACCCACAGGAAAGAAATGGGGCGATGCTATTCTAAGCCGGCATCACACGGCCAATCCTGCTTCAACCCTGTATAATATGCTATCCTGTTTAATACAGAGTTGGTAACCTTATATTTCTGTGGTATAAGAGGTTTTTATGTTGAATGCTGCAATTAATTATCAATTAACTACATATTGCATTAAATGGGCGACAGGGCTTGAATTTATTACTATGTATTAAATAAAGACATAACATGAATACATTCATTCATCAGGCATCAGAATAAATACTAAATATAGGGGGAAATTTCACTAGTCTTCTTTTTCGAGTGGGACACTAAGGCGTCCAGTGACCTGATGAACCCAAGTTTTAGAGTTTCTCAAGAGTGTTTGATAGTAATGCTCGCAAAATTTTCGGTTAACCTTCTCTGCCTACAACGCTCTGCCTCCCCGCAAGGGATAAAGGCGTGATGTGTAAATGTACAGGTGTGATTCCCTTGCACCCAGTACTTTGTTTACATTAAAATTGTTCATTTCCATGCAATTACACTCAACATTTTACATCTCGTAGCAAACGTCTACGGGTCGTAGGCGCGAGGGGAGATAGGGGGAGAAGGGGTGGGGGGGGGGGGTGACGAGACATCGTCTGCGCATCCCGCCGTTCAGACAACGCTTTGATGTGCAAGAGTCGGTGTACTTGGAAGATATAGACAAGACATAGGTAATAGGGTACTTGATGGGTACGTAAGTAGACTCATCATCATCTTCCTGCTCTTATCTTATTTGGAGTCACCGTAACTTGAGACCACAAAATCATGTAGCAAAAGGATTCGCCAACTTTTACATATGACCAGCCGCCCTGCCTGACGTCAACCCTCTTTGGGCATTGTAGGTGGTATCAATGCCACCATGCGGTTGACCCACGGTTGACGATAGTAGATACTATAGCTGCCCGTCAGCAGTTTCACCCGCTGCAACCCATCTTTTACCCCTTTAGGGGTTAAAAATCGAAAATCCCTTAAACACGTACTCAACTTTTTTAGCTGTTTGATCGAAATGCAAGTTTTGAAACAGATCGCATTTAAAAATCATGATTTTCCCTACAAACTTTTAACTCCCTTTTTTTACCCCTTTAGAGGTCGAAAACCAAAAACCCCGTATTTTTTAACCGGAAACACGTATTTTTTTTTTAGCTTTTTCATCTAATCGCAAATTTTGAAACAGATCGCATTTTAAAAATATTGATTTTTCATACAACTTTTAACCCCTTTTTTACCCCTTTAGGGGTTTAAAATTGAAAATCCTTGAAACACGCATTTCCTTTTTTAGCTGTTTGATATAATCGCAAATGAAACAGATCCCATTTAAAAATAATGATTTTCCATACAAACTTTTAGCCCCTTTTTTACCCCTTTAGGGGTTAAAAATCGAAAATCCCTGAAACACGTGTTTAATTATTTTAGCTCTTTTATCTAATTACAAATTTTGAAACAGATCACATTTAAAAATAATGATTTTCCATACAAACTTTTAACCCCTTTTTTACCCCTTTGGGGGTTAAAATTTGAGGTAAAGAATATTTTAAAACCTGCCCCTTAACTTACTCTATTATGATGTATGTGGGTATTTTGATATCGTTTATGGATTGTCAGTCTGTCGCTAGCCATTAAACGGTTGTATGTTACATTCGCGTTTTTACTTGTTTATTCCTCAAATACAACATTTTGGCGACGTTAACTAGCCTACGCGTGTAAATAAAGTACCAGTACACTTATTGGAAGTTTCGACAGTGTGCCTACGAGGATCTAATTGGAGTAATGGCAGTACAAGGAAGCGCGATGCTAGGCGGCAGTCTCACGTTCGATCACAGAGTGCAAGAGTGGGATATTTTTAAAAGTCGGTTCACCCAGTACTGTGAGGCAAATGGTGTCAATAAGGATACGGACAAGGCTGGAGTGAAACGCAGGGCTTTACTGTTAACTGCACTTGTGGAAGATACCTACCGTGTGACGCGAGACCTTGTTTTTCCGAAGACTATAGAAGACACGGAGTATGATGCTTTGGTGACTTTATTAGATACGAACTTTAAAGGGAAGAAAAGTTCGTTCGGTGAACGTCTAAAATTCAGCTTGGCGCAACAACGACCAGGAGAAGAAATAAGCGACTGGGCTGCGCGAGTGCGAAACCTAGCTCAACATTGTGGTTATAAGACGGAGAACGTCGAGGTTCAGCTACGTGATCGTTTTGTACTTGGTTTAGTACCATCGAAAGAAAAAGAAAAGTTGTTTGCGGAGGACATCGATAAGTTAACTTTTAGTAAGGCGGTGGAGTTAGCTCAAAGCGTGCGGTATGCGCGTTTAGCATTGCAAGGCCCGAGCGGATCATCTAACAACGGCGAGTCGTCGGCGCAACCGGTTTTCGCAATGCGCGCCCGGCCAGCTGGCGGTGTAGCAGTAAACAACTCCGGCGGCGGCGGGGGTGCGAGCGCTGGCAGATCTACGCGTGACTCATCACGGAATAATAACGCGATGCGATGTGAAGTGTGCGGTTTACGTTCGCATACAAAAGACAAATGCCGTTATATTGACTATGTATGCCGAAAGTGTTTATGTAAAGGACACCTAATGAGGATGTGTAATAAATCGGGTATGCGAAACCAATTTTTCTTAGATGTGGTTGACAGCGACATTGTTGAAGGTAATTACGATCTTTTTAGCATTGAGTGTGTGAACGGCGAGCCTATGCGTCAGGTGGTTACTATGAACGGATTAAATATATTATGCGAAATTGATAGCGGTAGTGCCGTCTCGGTTTTACCGTTAGGTACTTATCAATCATGTTTTCAATCGAAACACAAGCTTGGTCCGTGTAAAGTGGTATTAAATTGCTATAATGGTAGCAAGATTATACCGGTTGGTTACGTAGATTTGTCAGTCACGTTTGAGGGGCACATTCAAACTATAAGATTATTTGTAATTGAAACGAGTGATGAGCGTCCAGTGTTGTTAGGCCGAGATTTTATTAGTACATTTGGTTTACAGTTATGTAGAATTGAATGCAATAACTTACAAAAGGATTGCTTGGATAGTATGTTGATAAATAAATATGCAGACCTATTTAAAAATGAATTAGGTAGGTTTAATAAGCATAAAATTACGCTGAGAATTAAATCGGATGCCCAGTTAAAGTTTTGTAAACATAGGACGGTTCCTTTAGCGCTAAAAGCAAAAGTGGAGAAAGAATTAGATCGTTTATTGGATCTAGGTATTTTAGAGAAAGTGGAGTATTCGGAAATAGCTACTCCTATAGTGCCGGTATTAAGGCCTGATGGGGAGATCAGGATCTGTGGGGATTTCTCAGTCACTCTCAATAAAGTTCTTTGTTTAGATAATTATCCCCTTCCGCGAATAGAGGATCTATTTGCGAACTTACACGGAGGAGAGGAGTTCTCAAAGTTAGATCTCTCAAGGGCATACAACCAGCTGGAGTTGGACGATACTAAGCATTTAACATGTATCAACACACATAAAGGTTTATTCAGGTTTAACCGTTTAGTATTTGGTTTAGCAAACGCTCCGTTTATTTTTCAACGCACAATCGAACAGTTATTAAAAGGAATAGATGGGGTAAGTATTTTCCTGGACGATATCTTAATTACAGGGCCAAACAGAGAAATACATTTAAAGAGGTTAGAGGAAGTACTTAGCAGACTGCAAGACGCAGGTTTACGCCTCCGTTCGGACAAGTGTGAATTATTTAAAGACTCAGTCGAATACTTAGGTTTTCGAATAGATAAGACAGGGTTGCACAAATCACAAAAGAAAGTAAATGCTATTTTAAATTGCAGTAGCCCTAAAAACGTGAGTGAAGTTAAGTCGTTTTTAGGCATGGTTAATTATTACAGGTGTTTTGTACCTAATACTTCTAGCGTACTTAGCCCGCTTTTTAATTTGTTAAAAAAGGGAACAAAATGGCATTGGGGTCAGGCCGAAGAGAGTGCGTTTAAGAAAATAAAAGAGGAGCTGGCTTCAGAGCGGGTATTGGCACATTACTCACCGGATCTACCTACAGTGGTTACGGCGGACGCGGGGCCGTTGGGACTTGGAGCAGTGCTCTCGCAGCGGCAACCAGACGGCACAGAGCGGGTAATTGCGTATGCATCACGTTCTTTATCCAAAGCGGAGCGTAACTACGCTCAAATACAAAAGGAGGCAACGGCTATAATTTTTGCTGTTAAAAAATTTCACCACTATTTGTATGGTCGCACCACTCCTTTTGTACTTCGTACGGATCATAAACCCTTGTTATCTATTTTTGGTAGTAAGAAAGGGGTACCAGACATGGCAGCAAATAGGTTACAAAGGTATGCGCTGTTTTTAACTGCTTACAATTTTAATATAGAGTACATCAAAAGTGAAATGAATGTAGCAGATTTTTTATCGAGGTCCACAGTTATTAATGAGGGGTCGGACGGTATAGATTTGGACGTTGATAAGTCTTTGTATATAAATTTCATATCAAATTCGATTTTAAAACCAATTAGGGGAAGCCCGGGCAAAGCGGTTATGCTAAGATTAAAAAATCATAACTACAATAAATATTGGAGAAATGAAAAACTTTAATGAGTTATGTACTCCTTACATAATAGACATTTATAGAAAAAATCAACAGACCGTTCATTATAAGATAAGTAATTGTTATTAATTAAAAATAAAACCTCTAGCAAAATCCGCTTTGCCCGACCCCCCAGGGTAAAACGGATAAGGGACTAGGGCAAAGCGGATAACCGTATTCTTGATGATATTAATCAAAACATTCTTCGCAAAAGTAACTCCCATGTCCCGCATACGACGTACACTGCTCATGAGCCCAACTCTGGCATTGGCTGCACTGAATCCAGTCCTCATCTGGTGGGTCAACATACTTTTCAGAGCACATTAAGCAACACCAATCAGTCGGGTTTTTAGTTTTGGTCGAAGTTTTTTGCTTTGTCCTCTTCTTTTTAGCTTTACTTGGTCCTGGGGTGCTAAGTTCTGATAGTTTTGTTTTCTTTTTCTCAATTTTGATAAATTTAGCTTCTTGTTCATTTTTTAAAGCGGATCAGCTATCCTCTTTGCCCCTATCCGTTTTGCCCAAAGGACCATATTTTTAAATCTTCGTTACCTAAAGTTATCAAACACCGGCAGCGTCAAAATGAAAATCGTGTTTAGAGGGCAATAACATACTTAATCAATTAAATAATTAGTACGTCACGTAAGCCTGCACTAAATACAAAAAATCACATCACTTACCTGGCCAAATATCCAAAAAAAACAGCAGTAAATTATTTTTTTTCAATAAAATCTCACTACTTGGACGAATTGTTTCAAACAAACTGTCATGGCCGCGGGCGGGGGGGATTCTTTCGCGCGGCACAGCAAACGTGCTGCCATCTGTTGTAGCTTCGGAGAAAATAATTTTATCCGCTTTGCCTGGGCTATCCGTTTTAGGCCGGCTTCCCCTACCATTGACGATATCAAAAAAGAAACAGAATTAGAGAGTACTTTAAAAGAAGTAAAAGATTTTATAAGCAATGGTTGGACAAAAAAAATTACTGATCCTGAAATTAGACCATATTATGATTGTCGTGTAGAGTTGGCATTGGAAAACGGGTGTATAATGCGTGGTCATAGAGTAGTGGTGCCAACGGTTTTTAGAGAACGTTTGTTAGATGAGTTGCACAACACTCATTTCGGTGTGGTAAAAACAAAAACGGAAGCACGCGCACGTATGTGGTGGCCGAATATAGATAAACATATCGAACAAAAGATAGGTTCTTGTGCAATATGTACCACATTACGTAACACTCCGCCACGTGCACCGCTCGCTTCTTGGCCATACCCGAAACATCCCTGGGAGCGAATTCATCTCGATATGTTGTCTCTAGAAGGAAAACAGTTTCTAGTTATTATTGATGCGCATTCTAAGTGGCTAGAATGTTTTTTAATGTCAAATATTGATACTGAAGCAGTTATTGGAAAACTATGCGAAGTTTTCAGTAGATTTGGTTTAGTGCGCACAATTGTGACTGACAATGCTACAAACTTTTGTTCCAAACAGTTTGAAGACTTTTGCATTTGTAATGGTATACAACATTTAAAAATAGCACCTTACCACCCTCAGTCAAATGGACAAGCGGAGAATAGTGTTAAGACAGTAAAAAAGGCATTAAAAATTATTGTGTCAGAACAAAATACACAAAAATTTATTCAAAATAAATTAAATAAATTCTTATTTGACTATAGGAATAGTGTACATTGCACTACAGGATTTTCACCTGCTCAATTGTTGTTAGGTCGTCCTTTGCGTTGCAGACTAGATCTGATGCGTGTTGATTGTAGAGATAATAATGATAAAAGCTTACAAGTTCAACCTTCATCGATTACGTTGTCAACCACAGCTAATAACAATGTGTTGGAAAACCAGATCTTACAGCATAAACAGTATGGTGGACGCAGGAGTACAAAATTTAAGATAGGCGATAAAGTTTTAGTAAGACATTATTATAAAAATGGTACCAAAAATACTTGGAAAGTTGGTTTCGTCAAAGACATAATCGGTACTCGGATGTACAAAGTTTTTGTTCCGGAATTGGACCTTAATGTTAATAAGCATGTAGATCAATTACTGGAATATAAAGGTAAAAATACATCGTATGATTGGGAAGACATCAGTGATATTGGAGATTATCACGATGATGGAGTAGAGACGGAGGACAATAACGTTACCATTCATAGTGCTAATGAACGGCAATCAGTAGATGAAATTGATCCCAGTGACAGAACTGAAATAGATAACCAAGGAAGTGATTTATCTTTCGAATCATTGCCTGAAGAAGAATCCAATGCATCTAATTTAGAAGAACAAAATCGAGTTGTGGAATCTAGTGAAGAGGGAGAGACGAGAGAGGAAGGATTGGTTTCAGAAGACAGAGCTGATGCGGATGCAGGAAACACGTTGCCGGTAGTAGCCCCTGAGAGTGGTTCAAACGATCCAGTCACTGATGCATCTAACTTAATTGGGAAACAAAACAGACCAGTTAGAGCAACAAGGAACAAAAACGTTAATTATAAGGTTTAGGCTAACTAAGTCAATATTAGTTTTAAAATATTGGTGGAGGGATATGATGTATGTGGGTATTTTGATATTGTTTATGGATTGTCAGTCTGTCGCTAGCCATTAAACGGTTGTATGTTACATTCGCGTTTTTACTTGTTTATTCCTCAAATACAACATCTATATACTAGAAAAACCGCATCAAAATTCGTAGAGGGGTTTTAAAGATATAAGGAAACATACATACAGACACGGGAAGGGACTTTACTTTATACTATGTATTGATTCAACCGAGCTAAAAAAAAATACGTCTCCTTTTACTTGCTTGCCATTTGCTTGCTTTAAAAGTTGCTTGTTTGTTAGTCAAGTAGCAGATTGATGCAAAGCCGTAGAACGTAATTCCATGTCTCGTTCACAAACAGTCGTAATACCTATGTATTTCATTTTCTTATTGTGAAAAGAAAGATGTACTCCGTGCTTCGAGGGCACGTTAAGCTGTCGGTCCCGGTTGCTCTCTATGATTGCTTTGACGGCGGTCGTTACACAACCACGTCAGAGGCCTTCTTCTTGTTGTAGTAGTCGATTGTATTGTAACACTCTGACACCAGAGTTCATCGGGTCGTTGGGCGACTCGATGTCCCACACGAAAAGAGATTTTATATAAAGTTTGGTCTTCTCTACGCAATTTGCTACTCTATACGCGATGCAGTCTGTTGGGGGGCAAAGCGCGAACTATATTTGCGCGTGCGCATACCTCGTCTAAAAGCCGTCTCAATCTCTGCGCCGGCGACTAAACGTTTCAAAAATGGAACACTTCGTAGACTCGTTGCTGGGCCGATCGTTCCATATTTGAAACATCTTCAGATTTTAAACGTGTTGCTGTGCGGACGGTTTTGAAAATGGAACATTGCGAAACCGTCTAATTTGCGTAGGGTCAGGTAGGCAACAGTGACTCGGATTTCTTCAATCAACAAAATTTTATAGAAAACTTTAAAGTATCAAACTGAAATTCATATCAAGGATGCATTGATTATTACTCTTTCGTTTCGCATTATCATTTTTTGCAATAAACCGATACTTAGGTCACCAGACATTTTAATCTAGAAAAAAAATGTGAGTCGCTGTGTACTTGTACCTGTCTACACTGACGTAACCCCTGTGGTACACAGTGACTCTAACAGTTTATATGGACTTGGCACCCTGTCGAGCAAGTATAATATTTATTGAAACTATGCATTTTAAATAATTATATTTGTCAAAGTATTCTTTTTATGTAATAACTATTGCCATAAGGAATAATTTACAATTGTCTGTCAATGTTTCTAAAAATAGAGAGATGAGCCAGTACTAAATGTTAGAGTCACTGTGTACCACTTAAATTTGAGCCAGTGTAGACGCCGACGCTATTTTGAAATAATTAGCCTATAAATATTACCAGACTACTCTAAGAGCTAGCAAATCTAGCTTATTTCTTAGTATATGAACACCACTTTCAATCATAAAAATTACATTTCCCTAAATCTTTCAATCTTAACCGATAAAATGACATGTAGGAAACCTTTAAAACCATTTTTAGAGGTGCAAAACCAATCGCACATTTTTTTCACAATCAAACCGCACTGGAGTGGACGGATGATTGGTCTGTATGTGTTTGGTTGTCAAGAGCTGCCACTATGTTAAGAATACAGATAGATATAGCTGTCCTATTACGAAATATAAGCGTGAGTCAATGTACCCGCCTGAGTCACCGATCCCTACTTGACCCTAAATAATTTGATTGTTTACTATGTAGGTAAAATAAAAGAACAAACAAATATAGGTACAACTCGTGTAAGTATCTAAATCAATAACCTCTGCCCAAAAACATATTTGGTACTTATTCTTCGTATGAAGTTTTTAAAATACAATTGCAAAATAATAAATATTGAGCAGAATAACAATGTTTGTTTGACGCCATCATAAATAGACAAAAGTGTACCGATCGTGGCGACACAATGCAATATTTTCATACAAAATTTCGCTTTTAAAAGTTCAACAAACTTTTCTCAAATGGATGTAGGTACCTAAGAACTCTTTTTAGAGACAAACAGTGTCCTTGTGTCATAATACTTTATGTTTTTATGATGTAGGTATGTATATGTGATAGGCTGATAGAGTGACTATATTTATGAAACTGAACAACATTCCTTGAAAAAATATACCAGGAAACGTATTTTGTTTTTACTTCGCATTGCAAATGAAGTCATTTGATCGTAGTTTTATATGAAAGACGTGTTTTTTCGTTTCCTGTTAAAAAATATTATAGGAAGTTATTAATTTAGAATTAGGAGAGCTGTCCCATACACCCTGTATATTTAGTGGTCTATTGCTAATTCAATCTGTTCCTTACACCCTGTTTATTAAGTGCTCTATTTTAAATCCATGACATTCTGAAATGATATTTCTTATATTTTTCAATAGTAATAGCAAGTTCATTTATCAAGGAACGTAGGTGTTCACCTTAACACTTTTTTGGAAAAAATCAAGTAATCGCTAAGCAAATCAACTGCCTAAACAAAAAATATAGACCACCCTTTACAATAATTGCATTTAGATAAAATTAGTCTGCGCTAAATATACCGCCATCTAAATGTGTGACATTCGCTATATTTCCGTACGTCTGTCTGTCTGTCCATGCGTCTGTGGTAAGAGGTGTTGCCAACTGTTTCGTGTGCAACTAAATCATTTAAATTCTAACTTTTATATTTAACTAGCGGCCCATCATCGGTTTCATCCGCTGCAACTCATTTTCGCGTGGGATTAAGACATTTTCCCAACATGGGGACCCTAGGTCTTTTCAGACCCTAGGACTTTGCTGTCTATTTGCCCCTCTGCGTAATAGTAGAGTGCTGACATTTTCACATTAACCATATTTATCTTGCCGCTATAACAACAAATACAAAGAAAATAAATTGTACAACAAACGTGATTTTTATACCTACTCATTTTCTTACATACTTGTACGGACTACGGCACCTTTCGTGCGCAGTTCCGACTCGCTTTTGGCCGATTTTTCTTCTTCTTTACGGGGCATTCCATTTTTATACCTAATTTTTTGTAGGTACCTACAGAGCTCTTTTTTGACACGTTCGGTTTCTTTTTTATTTGCTAGTTGGCAACACAAGCCGTGATTTCGTATTAATAAATCGCATGTGCCTCGACTGTCTCTCTTGGCAGACAGAAGTGACAGATCTTTTTGAAAATACCTAATGAATCTTTCGGCGCGTGTCATCTTAATGCAAAGTGCCCATTTGCATTTAGCCGACATTTTGGCAAGCATTAATCTTTCAGAGTAACTATAAGAATATATCCAAGTGATGCCTGTTTTATACATTACGCCTTTATTCCGTGCGAGGTAGGCAGAGCCTCAACGGCCGTAAAAATACGGTCGTTATCGCCACGTCTGACAAATTTGAGAGAAGTTCTAGCTATTGTCTATATCGCTATAGTGACAGATTGTCAGCCTGTCGTCTAAACATGCAATACACATGAAACCCTCAAGTCCTTCAGTCGTTTCCCAAGGTAGTTTCTTACGACACCCACAGGGAGGAAATGGGGTGATGATATTCTAAGCCGGCATCACACGGCATTTTTTACCCGACTGACTCAGAAGGAGCTTCATGTTTTTCGAGAGTTTGTATGTATGTAAGTATGTATGTGTATAATGTAGGTAAGTGGACAAGACATTCTTTTTCACGGGGCCCAAATGGCTGGACCGATTTTGACATAATATTAGGTGTCGTTAGATTCGTCTCAGCAGCGCAAGTGACACAGGCTATAAAATTTCAAAATGACGCAAAATTTAATAGTTTTTAATACATCTTTTTACATGACATGATCTAGGATATCACTAAATTTGACCTGTTCCACTGCGTCTTCACCTTCCTGCCCTCATCTGAAATCAGTTGGGGTCGGCGAAACATGTTTTGTTCAGACAGATACTCAGCCGAGGTCAAAAATTACGTCGCCTTTTACGGAACACCCTGAGCGGACTAGGGGTGGCAGTATTCTTAGCCGCTACCACACGGTGGTTCTAATACGCTATTCTTTTCAATATTTCTTGTATCACAAAGACACCTGCCAATAACAATCTACGTGGGAGTAAAACCTCTATCCCTTATTGTACTGCGCTCTGAAAAACTCGATAATACTAATGATATTAATGAAAAAACAAAATAATTTTGCTGAAAATGCCAAAGGTCAAAAATGGTGTCTCTACAATGTTATTCGTGGAATATTTTACTGTTCATAGTAAAGAAGCATGATAATTTGAAAATTAAATCCCGAATGCTGTAATTTCAAACTCATATTTTGCGTTAAAAGTTTGCCAGAATATTAAATTTTAAGGTAGAGTCACTCGCGCCGCTGAAAAACATTTTTTGTCCACATATATACCTACATACCCACATACATACAAACAACCTCACGAAAAACATAACCCTCCTTTTGCGGCAGTCGGGTATAACGGGAAATAATTTTAATGAAAATGCCAAAGGTCAAAAAATGGTGTCTCTTCCTTCCATTATTTTGCAAAACATAGTTAAAAATACAAACAAAGGTCCAAAAATAGATGACTCGTAACAAAAGACTGAGGTTATTATTAAAACAGTTCATTGAGTAGAATCTAGAATGAACGAAGAATGGGAAAGTACGCCTACGCTCAAATTATTCGCAAATTCATACTTCATCAATACATAGTATAAAAACAAACTCGCTTTTTGCGTTTCACTGTCTGTCATGGATTCTGCTAACTCCTCCTGAACTACGCAACGGATTTTGACGTGGTTTTTGTAATAGTGTGATCCAAGAGAAAGTTTGATAATGTATCTATGACACATTGAAAAGAGGCGTCGTCAGTACAGATCCCAAAGTCACAAGATCAAATCCTGCCAGCGGTTGAAAATTTTGACAGTTTTCCAAAAATTGTAAAACACATGACGGGAAAACGTCTTTTTCAAATTGCAGCTGGTGACACCGCTGACGGGGCGCTGCTAGCATCTATATTATAAATTAGAAAGCGTGTTTGTTTGATTGTCCTTCGTTCTCATCGCATCGAAATCATATTGGTGAATAATTAGTTGAAAGGTTATTATTTATCACCGGAAAACATGTAACTAAATGGGAGGACCGAAAAACAGCTAGGTACGGGCGAAATCGCGGGGCGGAAAGATGGTTCCTTATAAAAGCCATAAAAGCCGACAAACTTCTTTTGTACGTTTGGTCTAAAAATAACTCCATTGATAATATTCTATTGGCACTGTTGCTGTATCATCAGTCATTCAGCTTTTTTTATTAATTCTGGCCAAATTGATACGAAAAAAACATTTTTCATTGCGGTTTCTGAATATTTGGCAAACTTGCAACCACCGCAAGCAGGGTTTGAACCTGCAGCACGAAGGGCAACTGTACTGCCGATGCCTCTGCCAACTGGTTTTCAGAATTGTTTAGGTATAAATGAGCAGATAGCAAGTTGAACAACAGAAAAACACAAGCAAAAGAAACAGTACAACAGGCGGCCTTAATGCTAGTTAGCATTCTCTACCAGGCAACCTTTGGGTGAAAGAGAAAGTACGACAATGGAAGCGGGATAGTGCAAATATTATCTATCAGTCAATAATGTCATATAACATTGTCAAATTCTTTTGCTACATGATTTTGGTCTCCAACAAAACATGTTGCGCCGACCTCAACCTCAACCTCAACCAATTTGGGATACCCGGAAGCAGATGATAATGATTTTTTGTGCAGCAGCTTCCGAGAGCAGCTTCATAGATAACTGTCAAATAATCCCACAAATTGACCACATCAAACCACTAAACTGCATCCTTAATTTCTTAGGATCACAAAATAATATTATCCTTACGCCTTCCAAATATCCGATAAATTAAAAAGTTTATTTTATCGATCTGCCAACAGGATCCAAACCGCTACACATTGTGATGAGCAAACAGTGAACGGGAAAAAAATCGATATTGAAAAAAAAAACGCAGGTTTACTAGTTCTGATTCTGACGTACGCATTCTTTACAACGATATTCCAATTTTAAGTAATTGCTGCTACCCCTAGTCAACGAATGGTGTTTCGTAAAAGGAGACGTAGAGTTTTTGACCTCGGCTGAATGTCTGTCGACTAGGGTCAACCGCATGGTGGCGGTTATACCTCCTACAATAATATTCCCAAAGAGGGTTGACGTCAAGTAGGCGGCCGGTCATAAAACATTGCCAAATCCTTTGCTACTGATTATGTGTTCTGATAAATCATGTTGCAGTGACCCCGACTGATTTGGAATAAGGGCAGGAAGTTGATGATGGTGACAAAATAATAAACATAAAACGTATTTGCATGCGTTACGCAGCGCTAAAAATGGCTAAAATAGCGCAACAACGGACGTTACATTTGTTGTACCCCGTTTCCCAAAAGAAAGGGAATATAAATGGCGGCCGGAGGTCATGCTTTCTCACTCGCACTAAGGCTCTTACATACACAAGACGTCCATGCTTTCTCCCTTCCACTCAGGGAACCGCCGCCATTTATATTCCCTTTGTTTTGTGAAACGGGTAGTACCCGCTTAAGGAATACGTTTGCGAGAATCGGCGCCACTCTTGTCGCGACATCTCTACGACATCTGGCGGGCGCCTTAGCGAATACACATGTCTTTTGCCCATATGACTTGGTTACCGTAACAGCTCATTTCAAACAAAATTCCACTCTATTGTTATAGAAATTGAGTTCAATTTTCACTGAAGCGAGGTCTGGAAAATTCTTGTGCAGAGACCGAATTTCGGCTTTGCAAGGGTGACCATGAGGTTGAGTTTTGTTTGGGATGTTAAAGTTGGTTTTTTTCGGAAGTAGCATAATTCATATGGTAAGGAGCGTGTCAGGTTTCGCGGCAGATGCTCTGGGCTCGTGCGCGTTGTGCGCACGCGCTAAGTTCGATATCCAGTTGCTGGGTTGCTGTAGCTGCTGTAAGTTATGTTATGAAGTTTTTGTGACACGTGATCAATTCATCTAAGTACTAGCAAAGATTATCTAGTAGGTAGAAGCATCGCTATTACTGATATCGAAATCACAGGCTCAAGCCTATCTGCGGTGACATTTTGCAAATCTTTGCCAATAAGGCGAGTTTGACCGTCCGAGTACGACACTGGAAAGAAATAGGTTGATGCTACTCGAAGCGGTACCTTTACATAAATACACACATATATAACGCCTATATCCGTTGCGGGGTAGAGCAGAGCGTAAACGGCTTTAAAAACGGCAATTTACACCACGTCTGACAATATATTTAAATATTAGAGTCATTCAGTAGGCTGTTCATGATCATTGATCATAGTTACAGGATGTCAGCCTGTCGACTTGAATTACAATACACATCAACTCTCAAATCCCTTGGTCGCTTTGTACGACACCCACTGGAAAGATATGGGGTGATGCTAGTGTAGACCGGCACTCT
This sequence comes from Phthorimaea operculella, assembly GCA_024500475.1. Classification (NCBI taxonomy): domain Eukaryota; kingdom Metazoa; phylum Arthropoda; class Insecta; order Lepidoptera; family Gelechiidae; genus Phthorimaea; species Phthorimaea operculella. The sequence goes on along the minus strand of JANFCV010000319.1, from coordinate 139,693 downwards.
AAGCCGGCACCATACTTCTTCTTCTTTTCGTGTGGGACACCGAGGAGTTCAACGACCCGATGAACCCTGGTGACAGAGTTTTTCAACCGCCTACTACAAGTAGCAGACCTCTGACATGGTTGTGTAACGACCGCCATCCTATGATGACATAGATAGATAGCAATCGGGACCGACGGCTTAACTTGCCTATTCGAAGCACGGAACCATCTTACTTGCGGACAATCAGGTAGTTCAGCCTGCAATGTCCTAACCAGACTGGGAACAAATTCACAAAGTGATAAATATCAACTTTGTGAGTGACCCCACCGGGAATTGAACCCGGAACCTTTACGTGGCAGGCAGGCATACTAACCATTGCGCCACATCGGCTGTCGGCACCATACTAAAATGGTACCCTTAATGGTAGGTAACCCCCCAAAAAATTTAGTCGTATTTAATAATGAAATCATCAATATCCCGAAACTTGCTTATGCACTTAAATTATTGTTTTCTCGTATTTTTTGTTTACCTCGGTAATAATCCCGTTTTAAACAATAATTTAAGTGTTGTGAACAACCGTGAAAACCCAAAAACTTATACTTGCTTATGCCTTTTCCAATAACAAAATGCCTTGATTGGGTCACGAACCTTGGTAGAAATAACCCAAATTCTCAGAAATATCGGTTAATAGTTGCGTGAAATTGTCAATTGGATTACACGCCCACGTTTCATATTGGCGAATTTTGCTGTTATCTCGTGGATTCCCAGGGTTTTTGACCACCTCGAAGTGGTTTTCCCTGTAGCAGTACTACTTGGTTCACAGCGGCCGCAGACCATGCTTTCTCATTCGCACTAAGGCTCTTAAATAAAAAAAAATTAGGTATAGGTACCTAATTGGGATATCGGAAACGGCTCCAACAATTTTCACGACATTTCACATAAAATGGGTTTTGAAGGCGATCATTTTGATCTTGCTAAGATTAATTTTCCATAGATAACTTTGAACAATTAGAGAAAGCCAAGCTAACCTCGTCAACTATTTAGTAAGTAATTTCATAATCTACCTAAAGGCAAAACTGGCCACTAAAACACATGCAAATAGGCAAACTTGCTCAGACACGTGCACTATACCTGCGCAAAAACCACCCCAGCTGCGCGCGCAGCTGCCTGCGCGCACCGCAACGCTAACTGTAACGCGCATGCGCCGTGCGCGCTGTGACGTATGCGCAAGACAGCTGGTGAAGTATAGGCTTGACCTAATTTTAGCTAATGCCAAGGTCCTTGTGTTAGAATAGAACAGCATCACCCCATCTTTCCTATGAGTGTCGAAAGAAGTGACTGAGGGATTTGAGAGTTGATGTGTACTGCAATTTTAGGCGACAATCTGACAACCTGTGACTATGGTGTCAACACACACAATCTTCTACTACTACACAGTCTTCTGAATGACTCTCAAACTTTTGTTAAACGTAGTGTAAATGTTCGTTTTTACAGCGGTTTATGCCTTGCCTACCCCGCAAGGGATATAGGCGTGATATTATACGTATGTATGTTATAATTTATGCCAAGGTTTTTGTGATGCCAGCTTGGAGTGATGCCACTCCTGGGGCCGAAGTCTGCTAAATGAAAATCGTTTCAGTTGTGTGCCAATGGTATGTCGGTTCATGATGATTGATCTGATCAAATCTGTACCTAGTCAAGAACTATAGCTGCAAACCATCTATACCATAAGACAATTGAAACAATGCACAGTCAGTTCTTTGCATGATGGAAAGAAAATACCTACCTACTTACAAATCTATATTTCACTGTTATACTTCCATGATAGGTATGTCATACAACATAACATAAAGCATTATATCTATACTTAAGGCATTACTACGTTACTTAAAGGTCACATTTACCTTTGTGCGTTTTGCAATTTCTCATCAACTCAAACATCTTTCTGAAGCTTATCTCAATACGACAGGTTGCCAACATCACGCTCAAACCAAGCTGGTCCTGCGCGTGCGCGCCCATCTGTCGTGCAACTTGACCGTCTGCTCCGCTGACATTTGCTCTTAATTACAACTCATCTGTGTACATGAAATAAAAGATGGGTACCGGGCGCGTGCCTTGTTGCACGCCTGAATACGCTCGCTCATTTTGTTAATTAATAGCTGCGAATAGTTCAGAGTATTTAGTATCAATTGCACCTTCTTAATTTATGGTTACTTACAGAGTAATCTACTTAGCAGTTTCTGAATGCTTTGCTTAAAGGTTAATTTCAACCCATTTTCCAACTCAATCATCTTCAAGTGATCTCTCTTTAAATGTGTATTTCAATTTATTTTAAAGCTATTTACCAGCCTCAAGCTAGACAGATTTATCGTTCAAGTTTTTGATGCATGGTTTGTAAAAACATATATAAATAATCCAAACACTTAGCCTCTTTTTCCTCCGAAAGCACCAGTGTTTTCGCGAAAAGCTTTTTTTGCGAGAACGCAGTGCGTGCGGCGGTCAGTCATTATCGAACTTCTGTTTCTTTTGCCCTCTTTTCGTGTTTTGCCGCCAAATTCCAGATCCGAATCGCGTGCCAGCATCTTACGTAAGCGTTTCTGCTGATGAATAATTCACAAAAACCAGGACTGTATTTGGGACATTAATCAAAGATTACGATGTAATATTACATCTAAATATTTATTGGCGGTCACTGTGCTAATATCAGTATGATTTATACCATAGTTTGCTTTGAAAGTGCAAGGTTTTTATCTTCTTTTAAATTAGTAGCTCGTTTTGGCTCACAAACTTCAAAACAACAACAACTTTTGCCACTGACCCGGCAATAAAGGAAAAGTATCAGTGTCACTTGCGCTGCTGAGACGAATCTCATCTCATTTGTAAAAATCCGTCTAGCCGTTTGGGCTGCAGCCAGTACAAACAATTTTCTTGTCCACATTCATAGATATATACATACCAACATACATAACCCTCCTCCTGAGGCAGTCGGCTAAAAACTGCAACCGTCTCTGCCCTGGCAAACAAGCAAGCCGGAGGGCACAGCGTTGCATCCCATGATTGCTAAAGACACGAAACTTTGTTTGGACGGTATAATATCGCACATAGATAATTGCATTGTTTTGACGGCAAGCTGATCTCGAGTAGGAAATGGAGGGTTGGAATTTGGAAGATCACGCGTAGATCGCACGCTACTTGTAAAACTTATTCGGTGTGAAAGGACAGAGGAAAGTTAAGTTCAATCATGATCTGGCCGCCCTTATCCCAAATCAGTTGGTGTCGGCGATTTTTTAGAGCACAAATCATGTAGCAAAAGGATTTGGCAATATTGTATGACCGACCGCCTGCTTGACGGCAACCTATTGTACCTAGGTGGTATCCCCGTAACCATGCGGGTGACCATAGTTGACAGATATTCAGCCGAGGTCAAAAACTCTACGTCGCCTTTTACGGAACACCCTGAGTGGACTAGGTGTGGCAGTAATCTCAGCCGCTATCGCACGGTCCAACGACCCTATGAGCACTAAAACTCATTGATGAAATACAGTTTCTTTTTTAGGGTTTCGTATCGTAGTCTACTAGAAACCCTTACCATTTCGTCGAGTCAAAACTAATTTTGTAATGCTGTAAAACCCGATATGTAGACGTCAACTACGAAACCCTATTCGAAGGCGTGTCTGACACGCTCTTGGCCGGTTTTTTAAGATTAATACGAATCTCTCTATAGAACCTTCCGTTTGGTTCACACTTTGGAGATCATTTGTTTTGCATGGGCGAAAAGTTGGAAAAAAAGTCATTCAGTTTTATCTAGCTCTTTTTGGACCCTCTTTAGATATTACTCGGTTTCGGTAACACCATTCCCTTATAATAAACGTACATCATAACGTGTTGCACGTCCAGTATAATTCGCCAACAAAAAGAGCACGTTTCGCGTGCACGCGCGTGCAGGTGATCCCAACGTACAATTACAGGAGTAGTGCAACGCGAGCCGATTCTATTTTTGAATATTTACCCGACTCAGAAGGAGGGTTATGTTTTACGAGAGTATGTATGTGGGCAAGTTAATGCTAAAGCGCTGACGGCTAGGCGGATGTTGATAATAATATAAAGTATCGTTAGGCACTAACTACAAAGGTGAGTCGTACTTAGACATGAGATGGAAACGTGAAACGTGCGACATCGCGATGTCAAATGTATGAAACAGAAGACACGTGAGACGCGCGTCGCATTGATGACGGCTGACATTCGCTTGTCTGACAGATGTCATCTTACGTTTAGCATTGAACGTCGCATCTGTGAAGATAGCCTCTTCTCATTAGCGCGCGAGTGACACTGCCTTTAAAGTGTCATAAATTCAAAATGGCCGATTTTAAACCCAAAATGTAAGTTTCAAATTGCCGCAGTCGGGCTATGTTTTTTAATAAACAATGCTTGTTAAATATTTTGAAGCTGGTTGTGCACACATTTCATCTCTGAACCATGGCGTAAAGGTCGGTCAGAAGTAGGAATGTTTATATGAACAACTTATAAATTTTTATTTGTACTATATGGCTGGATTCTTACATCAGTACCTATACGTTTAATGGTTGGTCGACTCATGTCCCCATTTTTTTTATGTAGCCATTTTTGTGTCCCACTGCTGAGCAATGTCTCAAATAAAAAGGATAAAATCGACCCTTCTGGCCTCAATTGGCGTAAATGACATTTTTGGCGAAATTGAGTTAAAAATGCAGTTTTGTTCAGTTTTTTTTTCTCTATCGATCTGTGTATTTAAAATTTCGATATCTCCAAAAAAATGTCTTTTACTACCATGATTTTTTTGACTCAATTTAAAAAATATTTTAAAATTTTACCGTAAAAGACATTTCATTTACATAAATTCTGATCATGTGTCGTAAAAAACAAATTGCTTGCTAAAGAAAGGGCGTAAAATACATTGGCACCCATCAATTATAAAATATGTCATTTACGACCCAAAAAACTGTAACAAAAATTCAAAAGTATTAGTCGTAAATGCCGAATATAGGATTATTCGAACAATCTATTGTAGAAGATAGGGCGTAAAACGCAATTGTAACCTAAAGATTACAAAACATTGTCGTTTACAACCCAATGAAACCTTAATCATAATCCAAAAATGTGGTTCTTAAGGCAAAAAACTGTTTTTCTGCGTGATATTATAATTCAATGTGTGCATTTCACAATACATCGCCTTTAGGTTTTCATAGCTTGTTACAAAATGCAACACTGATTTCATAGTATGTCTCATAGTCTAAAGCCGTAAAAGATTATTTCATGTATGTAATTGAAAAGAAAAAATAATCCATTGCGTGACTCTTAAGTCGTAAATGACAATTTTTATATGTACAAGATGTTTTTTTTTATAATTGTGACATCTGGGCAGTTGTAAATGACAATTATTATTCATAAATACAAGTTTTTATGCTGTACGTAAATGTCTAAAGTATTATTAAGCTAAATTAAAGCATATGGACCTCTTTGGCCTCAATTGGCGTAAATGAAATAAAGCACTTTTTACAGAAGAAGCAAAAAATTGAAATGTTAATTGAGATATTTTTTTTATCTTTTTAGCTATAATAATGCTTCTTTTATCTAAATACTTCCTCGAAATTGCTTCAAAACCACATTAGGTTTGCACAGGAGTAGAATGCAGATTTAAAAAGTTAGCATGCATATACGCCCTAAAAATTGTTATTGAATGTTATTTACTACCAAAAAAATTTGTGAAAATTTACTGTTTATAAATAATTAGGTTGTAAAAGACAAGAAAGCAACTAAACAGAGGATAAAATCAGTAGTAATAGCCTATTTAGTTAAACTGAAACGTCTTTTTTTATTCTAGGTTAAGATAGCTGTGTTTTATTTATATGCACTTTTAATAATTTGCTTGCCAATTTGCCTAAAATAATTGTACTAGTAAATTATTTTTCGTTTGGTGTTCATTAAGTAAAAGGTAAACAATTCATTGTGTATTGTGTGTCAAATGAAACTACCTATTTTGTAATTTATGAATCAACTATTTCATAATCAAAATGTGGGGGTCCATTTTTCATGCCATGAGCATTAAACAAGTAGGAAGGTACATAGCTAATGCCTGCATACAACAACAAAAATAACCTGCTAAAACCTTCTATAAGGTGTAAAAAAATCAACTGCAAATATTTTAAGGGGTGAACCAGCCCGTGAAACTAAACAACTTTCCCCTAGGAATGGGAGGTCCAAAAATTTTTTTTTATATTTCGACCTATGTTCCTTCGTGAAAGTTGTTCAGTTTCATGGGCTGATTCACCCCTTAAAATATTTGCAGTTGATTTTTTTACATCGTGTATAATCATCTATTTGAATAATAACATAACGGGTACGTGGATGTCTCATTTTCATAACATGAGTGAGTACTTACTACTTATCTTTGGGACTAATTACATAATCTACCTATTATACTTTAAATAATAAAGAACAAAAGAATAAGAAAATATATCACGAATGAAATTATTTTTATGTTATTGAATTAGCCATAACATTGAGCCTCAAGTACAGTTCGTCATTTTCGTCACTTTACAGTAATACATTTGAAACTTGAGCTTCATTTGAATGTTTTAAATATTCAGTATGATGATTTCTAGGTATAGCTTGATTGTCACGAATGGACTTGCTGCTGAAATGACGGGGTTTTACATCCCTTATTTTCTTCCATTACATTTCCATTGTTGTTTTTGGAGCATCTAGTTTTATGGACGATTTTATTTGTAAAGTCTCATATTTATTTCATTCGAAAGTTGTCACTAGGTTTTCCTTCGTTTTCATATTTTTAACAGTCTCAGTCGAAAATGTTATGTTGGCAATTTTCATCCAAATTGAAAAAGTATGTATATTCTATGACTTCTACTGTGTATAGTCGAGGATTTTTTCGCGATGACTCAAAATATGGCCACTGCGAAGGAGCCCAAACAGTTAGTTCTCTAATTTAGAGAATATAATTTTTGAGAGAATTTGAGTTAAAATGATGAAAACGAAGGAAATCCGAGTAACATCTTTCGAAATAAATAAAATAGATACTGCAACAATTAAATACTCCATGAATCCAGATGCTTCAGAAACAATAATGGAAATGCATATTGAGCACAAAAGTAAAAAAAAAATGGGAAAGGGAAGGGTAAAAGGAAGAAAATAAGGGAATCAAAACCGTCACGTCTGTACTAAAACAAATTACCTACTGATTTCAGTTGCAAACTTCAAGGACTTCAAGCGCCTATAAGGTAATCAAACTATACCTAGATATTATTATAATGAATATTTACAACAACCAAATGAAGCTCATGTTGTCAATGTATTATTGGAAAGTGACAAAGATGACGAAAGTGATCAGTTTAACTATTTGAGGTTTAAATTTATTGGATAATTCAATAACTTAAATTTATTTTATAATTCAGGTTATTTTCTTGTTTTATGCAGGCATAACTACCTACCTGTTTAATGCTCATGGTATGAAAAAAGGACACGTACATTTTAAATGATTCATAAATTACAAAATAGTTTTATTTGACACACAATACACAATGAAATTATTAACCTTTTATTTAATAACACCTAAACTTATAACTATTTATAAGTAAAATTATTTTAAGCTAATCGGCAAGCAAATTATTAAAAATCTACATAAATAACACACAGCTATCTTAACCTAGAATAAAAATAAAGACGTCAAAGTTCTACTAAACAGTCTTTTACGACTCATTTTATTGTCGGTTTAGTTGTTTTCTTGTCTTTTACTACCTAATTATTTATAAACAGTAAATTTTCACTGATTTTTTGGGTAGTAAATGACATTCAAAAACAATTTTTTGGGGCGTATATGCATGCTAACTTCTTAAATCTGCACTCTACTCCTGTGCAAACGTAATAAGATTTTGAAGCAACTTTGGGCAAGTATTTTGATAAAAGAAGCATTATTATAGCTCAAAAGGCAAAAAAGATATCTCAATTTATATTTTAATTTTTTCGTTTTTTGGCTCTCCTGTAAAAAGTGCTAAATGTCATTTACGCCAATTGAGGCCAGAAGGGTCGAAATATTACGTGGATCCTTGTCTTCCTGCACTTATCCCCAAATCTGTTAAAGTCGGCGCAACATGATTTCCTAGAAAAATTACTTAGTAGCAATAGCAGATAAATAGAAGAGAAGATATGGCAATGTTTTATGACCTTCTCCCTGCCTGACGTCTGAGAATTGTAGGTGGTAGGTGGTAGGTATCATAGTCGCCAGTGATATTCAAAAGAGGTCAAGAACTCTACGTCGCCTTTTACGAAACACCCTATGTGGACTAGGGTTGGCAGATTTCTTAGCCGCTACCACACGGCTGGATCATTTCATTATAATTGATAGAAAGCCGTGCCGCTAACTGGTAAATCCTTTGAAAAACCATCAGAATGTGGTTGAAGAATCCACTCGATGGCCGAACCGACCGCAATGGATCCACTTAAAAGCAAATTAAACGTTCTTTCGGTAGTTTTCGAGTGCGGCTGCCTCAGCCCGCGAATGCAGAAAAAAAATGTTTAAGGAGTCAATGCCCCCAGCGCCATCTGGCTTGCGCTTGCGCCGGCAAAAAACCTTTTCTTTTTAATACACCCCTAGTGACAGAAAACAAAGTTACTCTCAACGTTCGAAAAGCGACGCGTCTTGACCATACTGAGACGTCGAAAGTATCTCAGCAGCAAAGTTATCTTGGCAGAAAATTTTTGGAGGGGTAGTTCAGAAACGAACGTCTTTTGCAGATGTTTTCGAATTGCTCATTCTTATTCCGATCAGGTAGAGTTTAAAATTCAACCACGTGTTGCGGGTGATTTCTTTGGAAGTCGGTTAGAGATATTAAAATTAGATAAAAGAGGATAATAACGTTTTGCCGCTTTGCGCGTGCCGACGTATTTGTATATTAATGTAAAATGTAAACAATATAATAAAATTTTCATAAGAAATTAATAAGGAAGTATTTAATAGCCAAGTGGTCACCACTTGTGGTTACTTTATAGGACCATAATAGCAATTTAGGGTCAAATTAGAAAAGAGAACATAGTCACAGGTGTTTTAAGTTAAAATGATAAGTTTAAGTATGATCTACTCTTTGTTCATCGAAAGTCTTTTAGCGTAAGTTACAAAAAAATAGAGTGCTCCGCGATAAATTCAAGTCAATAACTACTTAGGTACCTATAACGAATCGAGCCTAAAAAGTTTCACCGTACATCATTTTAAAGTTTTGTATAATAGTATAAATAACCTACTTAGGTATATGTACGTAATAAATAGATTTTATATAGCCTTTGTTTTAAGAATAGATAAACGAGAAATAATCTTCAAGATGAAAGATCTTCACAGCTAACAAACATCACATCTGTCAAACAAGCGATCGTCAGCCGTTATCGATGCGACGCGCGTCTCACGTGTTTAGCTCTGTTTCTTACATTCTATATGAAAACGGTTTCAAGCGTCGCGATGTCGCATGTCTCATGTCCCCGACGATCACTTGTTTGACAGATGCCATCTTAAGTCTCACGTCTCACGTCTACTCTGCGGAGCTCGCGCTTAAGACCTTCCCCTGTCTATTATGTTTATGTATGACGACACAAACTTCAGAAATTAGCTTTAAAGCTTGATTCATTAAAAAGTCATAGAAAGCGATGAAGATAATAATCTAACAATTATAGCGGTGTAACTTTTTTATAATAGAAAGGGGTGCTTTTAACCCGCCCTTGGTTGACCCTTAAATTCTTTAAATACCCTTAATCTTCACGCTTCAACCCTTAACGGGGTAAACGGGGAAAAAATATGAAATGTTGTCAACAAAAATTATCTTATTCAAAAGTTGATTGATGTGATGAGATGAGATGATTTATAACTATAACAATTTTTCGGCTGGATGTTCAAATGTATTTTTAGTTATACCTCACACAACATATGAAGACAAGCAGATTAGAGACTTGAGACTATTCCAAAACAGAAACCCGACTGCGGTAATTTCAAAGTTATATTTGCGTTTAATATCCGCCATTTTAAATTTATCAAATTTTAATATATAGGTGCTGAAATGAATCCACCGACACCTCATATGTCAAGATCCGCCAAAACGGCTCGGCGGACTATAGCCCTTGAAAAAGAACTTCTTGTCCACATACACACATACATACTCTCGAAAAACATAACCATCCATCCTTCTGAGAAAGTCCGGTAAAAATCAATCACAATCTGAAATCAACAGAATAATGTGTATGGTTTAAAAGCCAATCATTTTTTAAATCGTAGTTGACCAAACTTATTAGTGTGTAGTAACCCAAATTTTTTATCAAAATTACTTCCAATCTAAGGAAAAATAAAGAGTCATATTTTACTTTATCCATTTGACCCAAAAATTGCTGAAATCAACGATTCCGTACATTTCTGAGTGCACGTTACTTTATGCCAGATTAAATCTGTTATACAGGGTGTTAAATATGTTAATAATAACGGAAAAAAATAGATATGCATTGAGCATGACCCAGTGAAAGAACCATAAAACTGAACAGCTTTCAAGTGGATTTTTTTTGACCTTCCATACAAAATATACTAGCTGACCTATTCAAATTGTTGACCATAAAAATACGGTCGCTGTCGCCACGTCCAAATACAAAGGGCCGTTTCGAAAAATTTGCTTACGTATCACTAAAGTGACATATTGTCAGCCTGTCACGACGATGTTATTTTCAGCCGGACAGAATCATACACGACCAAAGTGATAGGTAGTGCTAACTTGACAAGTATGAGTTTTGTGTGACTACTGTCTACCTCATGTTCTCCCAAGGATCCTGAGACTTGGCTACCTTAATAAGACCCTCTCTCTCTCTCTTCGTTTGGGACACCGAGTCGTTCAACTACCCGATGAACCCTCGTGTCAGAGTAGTTTTTCAACCGCCTACTCCAAGTAGCAGGCCTCTGACATGGTTGTGTAACGACCGCCATAAGACCACAGAAAGTTCACCTGGGCCGTATTTCGGATTTTTGCTATTGGCATTTGATACATAGCCAGTGATAGCCAGGGTTGCTACTGTCAAAATTTTAGAAGTAAGAAATTTAAAAACAGCAAAGTCTGACAAAGAGCGTCATATGAATCTGAGCCAATTCTAAATCCAATAAATGTGACGTTCGTGTCAACCACCTTCTTAGTTACCTTGACTTCCGCTGAGATTCCGTTTTTTTTCCAGTTTTCGTCTGTAAGCGTCAAAATCATCGCTATAGTTTGACAACTTCGTGCACGACCTTCCTGCGGGGTACAGACGGTCGGGGGGCGAGGAAGCACGTCATTTCAATATGACGTGCAGCGCGGATGCGCGCGTCACCCTTCCCCGCTACACCTCCCGCTACCCGCTGACATCTCCCCTCCCAACGTCTGTCACCCCTAGGGAAGGTCGCGCACGAACTAGCCGGACTATAGTACTGAGTGAGTGAGCCATCTGTATTGGCGCCACGCGCGCCGTTTCCCTAATTTGTGATAAGACCCTGTATGCCAGCGACTGGGCCTCTGACAAATAGTTTGCTCAGCACGCCACATACCGTGAGCCCTACTTACCGGCACAGCATTTTAACAACCCCTTTCTCTGAGCAAGCGACCGTTTCAATGGGAACCCTGAACTATCAGAGTCGAGCCATGGAAAAGTCTCTGCAGCCAGGGTCCATGGGTCAAATCTGCTGAAATGGTTTCAGTTAATTGTCTATGTCAGTTGGATGGTTTTGGCAGTTTTGTACTCTGCTAACAGATTTTAGTACAAAAATCATAGTGGCAATATAATGACAGTTACGTGTCGCTGGTATTACAATGGCTAAAAATAGCGGACTTGGGGTCCAGAATCACAGTTTTTTGCCATGCTGTTAAAAGTATAATAGAGGGTGTAAGGGACAGCCCTCCGAATACTGAAAGGGTGCATTCAGACCATGAAACTGAACAACTTCCCATAGAAATAAATTTCAGGAAACGTAAAAATTTTTTTTGACTTCCCATAGTAAATGCAATCAGTTGATCTTGATTTTGTATGGGAAGTCGAAACATTTTTTTCGTTTCCTGAAATTTATTTCTATGGCAAGTTGTTCAGTTTCATGGTCTGAATGCACCCTATAAGTATTCGGAGACCTGTCCCTTACACCCCGTAGTATAAAGTTAGTGGAATGCGTTGGTTCAACAGCCAAAATTGCCAAAACTACCCAACTCACTGATATAGCGAAATACAAGCCCAACTTTGACGTACGCTATAACACAACGTAGTTCAAATATACTAGGTGGATTAGTCAAATATAAGCATGTTTAGCTGTGTAACGAATAGCGCATTCCCAACTTTCCACGCCTGTAATGTGGTTACGATGAGTTTCTCCTGGCTTCATTCAAGTAGTTCGTATATATTCCTTTAAAGCACCTCCTTACTCCGACCCCCCTTCACCCCCACAGAACAATCACCCCCCCTCAATGGGTTCAATGAATTTTGGGAGATTTATGCCGGTAACATTTTTATACTGTTTTATATCGTTTAGTTTTGGTAGGCTAGTTACTAGGCTGAGCTAATTAAATATATTTCAAAGTTGCGACTCTACCAAACCATAATCTTTCTACATATTAATAAGTAGTATCCATTTTTATCGAGTCCTAAAATGGCTTGTAAAAGAAGATCATTAATAGCCAAAAATTTACTTCGCATAAAAACTTTTTCGTTCTTTGTCTAGTTAGGTTCTTACTTCTTCAGTCTCCTTTCTGATGATGACGATCCCATCACATTAGCAGCCGCTGCAGCCAACGCGAGTAGATCACACTCCACAAGCTCTTCCAGCAACCGCCGTCCCCGCCGGCGGGGACGCGGAGGTCCCTCATTTGTGCCCTTCTTTGGCAACTACCGGCATATACCCGGTAGACATAGTCCGATTCGTTCTTCCCAGAACAACTCGTAAGCCCAGTCTCGCCCCAAGGGCGTGATTGGGCTGGTTGTTTGAACAACCACCCAAATACATCCGGGTGAGCCCTCGCTCCCCACCAAATAGTCAGGTGTAGTTATTAGCGGTCCCGGGACCGATTAATGTAGAGTCCAGCAGTAAAAAAAAAAACTTCTTCATTCCCACAGTAAGTATTTCGCATCTTGGCCATTTCGTATCGTACCCGTTTTTTAAATTAGCTATTTTGCAGACTTTTCTCCGAATGGTTATAGGGATATAGCTATTTGGAATAAAAAATAACGGTTAAACTACACCTACATCAGTAAGTAACGAAAAAAAGCTAAACATTTAATAGTAGTCATAGAGTTTTGTCCCATAGTTCATTGAAATAAGTTGTACACGCGTATCGCATTAACAAAATAGTTTATGTCACCACCCCAAAACTCACTCAAGGGTCGAAATATCACCAGAAATAACATATTGACCGGAACCCTCCATCTATAATTGGCACAAGACCACTCAAGATATAATATATCGGCAACACAAACTCAGGAGACCGGAAAAACATCATGGCGATATAATTCTGTTTATATTTGTGCTCTACGGAAGTCGAAAGCTGCTAGTTTTTCTGCAGAAACCACCCCTCGGCCACGTGGCTAGAGATTGTGAATCTAAAATAAAAGCGGCGCGAGTGCAGACCCTTGCGGCACACCTGCGCTCCCGTCTGCCAGCCTTAGACGATTTACAATCAAAAACCGTCTCTCTTGCTTTTTTATTTAGGATTACACCATCTGCACAAGACAAGTTTGTAAGTAGAGCGTATATTTGGCAGGAAGAGGGTGTGTATTGAATTATATTTAGTCGCAAGCTCCCTTTGGATATGATTGAACAAACGATACGCGGCAAGGTGTGCAAGTCGGGACACGCTCTCAATCTGTTTTGATAATATTTCTAGATGAACTTTATGCTCGTTGACATCTTGGCAGCTTTTAAACACTGAATACCATACCTGATTATTTATTTTAATTTTCTTTAAGGCGTGGGTCAAGTCTAGCTAATCCATGCACCATTTAATTCGGGCGCTCATGGTGGTTGCAGTGTTTTATTTATGAGTGGTTGAAACTAGGGTAGGGTGGTGCAAGATTGCGCAGTCGATAAAATTGCGCACACGCCATTGCAGGACAATGGAGCGAAGCTCGTAGTTAACTTCAGTTATATTTTGTTCTCAGTCGCAACAGAAACGTGCTCCAGAAAAAGTATGGTAAATGAGTGTAAAACCACCAAATTATTAGAGTTTAAAGTTTTTAGTCACTGTTGATTAAACTTTTTGATGTTTTTAATGTTTTACCTAACTCAAACCAGTAAAAATTTTGTTAATTTGTTATTGTTTTGTCGCGGAGGAGTCATTGAATTGTAAGTAACGTGAGAAGTTAAACAAATATTTTCTAAGAGATGGCGGTAGTAGAACAAAGTTTGCAAAATTACCTCAATGTGTAAAATTGCGCATCTTGAGTAAATGTAAGATTGCGCATACCGTTTTACACACACTTGTCATTATTGGGTGTCCAATCTCGATAATTCCTTTTAATTGTTCAGTAAACTTCTAATTCTGTTTCCAATTTTGATTAATACATACTTTAAGCACATTAAATTGGTCTTTCTTGTCCACGTAGTCGCGCAATCTTATCGACCTCAACGCGCAATTTTACACAATATGGTGTGTAAAATTGTGAAATTCCTAATTTGTGGTTTTTACTTATTTTCTAAGGCAAATATATATTTTCGTCTATTATTATTATATACATTTTTTGTATCACGCAATTTAAGCAAATAATAAAGTTGCGCAATTTTATCGACCTCGATGCGCAATTTTACACATAAGGGTGTGCAAAATTGCGCGATTCCCGATTTGTGATTTTCATGTTATTGTTAAGGCGATGATATGTATTTTGCAATAATAAGTATGTTGATTTGTTGCCAGAAGAATAACTTTTAATAAATAAGTGATTGAACCTAGATAAGGCTATTATTTTTAGAGTTATAAGGTGTTGAACAAAAATTGCGCAATCTTACACCACCCTACCCTATATATAGCCGTATGATGCCAGCTTTAAAAAGCATCACCTCAATTCTTTTCCGCGGATGTCGTAAGAGGCTGCTATGGTACTCGAGGGTTTCCTTCCTTGCAAGGGATAAAAACGTGATATCTTTACCTATGTACATGTAAGTATGCAACCTACCAAAGGAGAGAATATTGGAAATTCATCATGTTTTTAGCCTTTATCGATACTCAAATCAGAAACAGAGAAATCAAACCCATCCATCACTGATAAAGAAAATAAATCATCACAAGAAATCGGAAAACTGTAACTGTATTGGCATTTTGCAAATTCCGATATATAAGTGAAATCAAGCAATTAATCATATCAATCAATTTAAAGCTTCACTGAGCATGCTGTTTTTTTTCTGCAACACGTGTTCACCATATTAAGCATTCGACACCTTGTATCACTATTGTTCCCGTTACATACCCTTATCTAACCATCATTATTTTACCATCTATGTCATTCATAATAGCTTCTATTTCATCGTCGGTAAGGGATGTTTCTGAATCATAAATTGTATTTTTAAAATTGTCTACGTCTGATACAGTTGCGGCTTCGCTTTCTATCGATTTTTGCACCTTTCTATCATTTAAATCGATATTGGAGCTGAATTTTATATTGCGACCATCTGGTGCGACCTTTTCTAAAGTAACCATTGAATTCGTATCTAATGGACGTTTTTTTCTTTCAGGTAAGTTGGCGAGACGTAAAAAAACGGCGAAGGAGCCGGGTGGCGCGTGAGTGATGCATGGGGATTATTCTTATATGAATTTTTATTACGTTTATTGAATGATAAATTGCAGTTATTTGGAATTTTGTTGTAATTTTTATTGTGGTTAGACTTAGGTATGTTGTACCTACATAATATACCTACATAACCTAACGCTAGTATAGTACGCATTTTTCGAACAAGTTTTATGATTTGGTTGACATCTTAGTTCCTGGGCAACAGCTGTTAGCTAAAGCTACTAGGTACCTATTTTTTGCCTAGGCCTTGCTTGAACAAAAAGCAAAAGATATCAATTAAATGCAGTGGTCCTCCAAGCTGAATATTTTTGTCAAGTATGTCGATATCTTTTATAGTTTGGTTGAACTCGCAGAAGTTTTTTTAAAACTCCAGAGTTTATACAGGGCATATGTTCGACGGCACAAGTTACTCACAATCAGCAGTATACTTACAGAATATATAAGCAAGCTATAGAGTGCGCCTAAGGCCTCTGCCTCGAATTTTGCGGGCAGCGGAGCGGCAGCGGCGGCGGCGCGGCAGCGGCAGAATGTTTTGCATGTATTCAAATGGACCGATTTTCGAACACAGCGGCGCGGCAGCGGCGCGGGGGGGCAACGAGCGGTGCGCTCCAGTCAAGCGGTGACCGCCCGCGCTGCGCGTCCGTAGTGTTGTACCTACTTTCCTTGTGACGTGTCGGACGTGCAAGAGCAACTCATTTCACTAATAATGGATAGGACACCCATATGGAACAGCAAAGATGTGAACCATAAAATAGATAATAGATTGCTTGCCCTATAGTAGGGATCCACTCCTTCCTTTGCCCACAATAAATCGAGCGTTAGAAATAAATTTGAATCAAAAGGTGTTGTCGTCGTTGTTCAGCCATTTTCCCTTACAAATAAAAACAACAATCGACACTACGCGCCGCCGACACTAAATAACACAACACTACGCCGCTGTACTGCCGCGCGATCTGCCCGCTGGTTTCGAGAACGGGTCAGCGTTGCCCGCCCCGCTGCCGCGCCGCCGCCGCCGCCGCCCCGCTGCCCGCAAAATTCGAGGCAGAGGCCTAAAAAGTTAAAACGGTTTGCAATAGTCTGCAAACAACCTCTCTGTCTATCTGTATTATGCGAACCTCTATAACTTTACATACGTTTGACGTCTGTATCTATGGAGCAACTGCTTACACTTTGACAGTACGGCTTGGGCCTTTCAAAATTCAAAATTCAAAATTCAATAATTTATTTCTTAGTAGGAATTTACAAGATTCTCTTTAAGAAAGTCACATTCTAATTCAAACTTAAAAAAGAGAAAATTTCTAATGCAAAATTTTCTATTTTTTATAACAATTTGTGTTCCTACTCTAAACGCGGCACGGGCGGGATAAAAAAATAAAAATAAAGGCACTGCCTCGGGGCTGGCCAGGCTAACCACACAGCATGTAACTTTATGCCTCAGTGATTGACAAGTAAATGGAATTACATTCTGTCAATATTTTAAAAAGGTGTTCCATACGTATAGTTAGCCGGACCCCCTGGACAGGAAAACCCCCCAAACTTTAGTACCAGTAGTAATACTAACACAAGCATTGCGCAAGAGGTCATCCCGCGGTCGAGACGCGCCGCGCGACGCTGCGCCTGCGCATCGCGGCGACAGGTGTGCGCCGATCACGATCATAGCAAATCGTCTGTGAAATCGCCGCTAGGGGGAGCTGAGTACTTGTGGTACTTGTGGTACTGTGCACTGATTGTTCGGAGCTACGGAGGCTGTTGCTAGGGGGAGCTGAATACTTGATTACTTATTTTATTTTTATGTATGTATTTAACTTTATGCACATCTGTACAATAGCGGACTTAACGCCAAAGGCGTTATCTCCCAGTCTACCTTAGGGCATGTGGAAAAAACAGGGCAGGCGCAATAAAAGCTTTGTAACTTTACAGAATAACTTCAAATCTAAAAATCATACATTTAAACAAACAACAAAACGGAAGTTATAATATAATGTTTATATTATAAACTCGGATTATAAATATGTATAACCTCAAATACACACTGATACATATAATTATATACCTACACTAATACATACAATATACTTGTGGTATGGTTAAGGATATAATTTGACCCGATTTGACTTAGCGTGTCAAACAAATACCGCGCGGTTCCCGTTGCTGTGCGGTGCCGGTTTAGAATAGCATCACCCCATAACTTTCCCGTGGGTGTCATAAGAAGCGACTAAGGGATTTGAGAGTTGATTTGTAGAGCAACTTTGACAACCGGTCACTATGGTACTGGTGATACATATTCTGTGATGATAAACAGTCTTCTGAATGACTCTCAAACTTTTGTCAGACGTAATGTAAATGGCCGTTTATTAAAGCCGTTTCCGCTCTGCCTACCCCGCAAGCCATGTTATGTATGTATGTCAAACAAAAAGGAGGTGAAATTATATTTCCTAAACTTTTTTCCTGATTGTTCGGAGCCTGTTGGTTGGGGGATCGGGTTTGTTGTGTGATGAAGACAAACAAATTGACGTTGTTAGTGAGCAATAATTACTTATTCCACTTAGTTTTGTGTTAATTTGTGCTCTTTTTGAGCTATAAGAACTTGGTTTAGGTTACAATAATTTTTCCGTAATAGTAGTTCAATGTAGGTAATTAATACACAACCCAACTACCTAATCTACGCTGTGTGATGCCGGCTTAAAATGTGGGTGTCGTAAAAAGGCGGCTAAAGGATAATCAATCATCCAGGGTACCTATGTGTAGCAGCGTGCCAATCGTGGTGAATATGGCAATACCTCTCGTAGGAATAGGCCCATGTCCAGAAGTGGCCAGTTGTTGCTGTTATAGCAAATGCATAACTTATTATCCTACAAACCAACTGCGACAAGACCGTGTAAAAGCCTTACACACATACCTTATCTACAGCTGTTGACACGAGGCATCTTAAACGGCGACTTCCTCCGCTGGGCCGAGAGAATGCACTAATAGAAATAGTGCAGGAGCCGTAACTGCTATTCGCACGCTAGTTATACGCTTCCTTTCACGCGACTCTCCTAGACTACAGGGGGTCTTCTTCTTTTCGAGTGGGACACCGAGTCATCCTACCCGATGAACCCTGGTGTCAGAATTTATCGACCACCTACTACAAGATTAGGTAACGACCACTGTATTTTATATTAAGTAATCAACCAGGACCGACGGCTTACGTTCCCTCCGAAGCACTGAATCATCTTCCTTTAGGACAATCCGATGGTTCAGCGTGCAATGTCCTTACCAGACTGGGGACAAATTCACAAAGTGATATATAAACTTTGTGATGTAAACCCCCGGGAATAGAACCCGGAAGCTTATGCGTCGCAGGCTGTCAACGGGGGTCAAGTCTGCCAATTGTTTATTGTTTCAGTTTTGTGTCGATGCCATGTACATAGTTTCGTACCTATTCTGCTATCAGTTTTCAGTATAGAAAATCGCAGAGGCAGTAAAATGTTAGTTTAGTGTCTTTGGCTTTACAATGGCAAAAATAGCAGGCTTGGGGTTGGGGCCCTGTTGACGCGTAAGATACCGAGTTGACAAACGAACCGATGTACGCTTTCGATGGTAATCGCTAATCTAACACCATCTGACCTTATCGATCGTCGGTACTACGAGCTACATTCTGAAGCTATTTTCGAAAACTCATAATAAAATACGAACATAGCAAAAAGTCCAGTAGGTATAATTTTTTATCTACACCCTGTATATTTTGCAACAGAATCATAAATGTCACAAGAAGATATAATGTTTACACCGTTTTGTAAGGTAGGTGTATGAAGAAAATTGGTCACGGCAGGAAGAATTTAAAATACGTTTTACTAATGTTTCGTTACATAGTAAAAGTTAAAGAATTTTAGAATAATTTGCTAAGTTAGCATTTATAAAGTTCTGAGTAGATTAGGTAGTGTACAAAAGAGATGAGTATTGTACTGTTTTATTGTAATGTTTTGTGTCTTCTCCACGCAAAAAAAAATATTCATTGGGGCAATTCCGATGCACTTCCGATGATATTTTTAAGGCGTGCCAATTATTTTGTCTTTAAATAATTGTCAAGTTTTAAATTTCAGTATTTCGTACCACTTCAAAGATGGATGTTTTTTTTTTTTAAATTAGGTACGACCTGCAACTCCTGTTGCTGATGGTGATGATGACGCCTTGTTAACTGATCCATAATCTCAATTTAACAATCACAATAATGGTACCGCCATTATCACCTAATTCTGTAACCCACAAAAAACATCCTAATTCCTCGAAAACCCCAATCAATTTGACCCAACAAAATTCCAGACGAAACCCATAACAGTAAATCTAGGCACCTAAGCATGACCTAGGCAAGGCCAGCCGATGACCTGGCAGTTACAGGTGACCTAGGCACGCTACCGAGTACGCCCTTAGACGTAGAGCTGGGAAAAATATAGCAAGTGAAGAGTAAGGATAGCGTTTTGAAGAAATTCATACATACATAACCATAACAGACACAACAGTCTATTGCTGGACATGGACATCCCCTAATTGGGGAGTATTGCCATACAAAACACTCTAGGCAAGATTTTGTATTTTCAGGAAATGCTGCTTTCTATTCCCTGGATTCATCCCTTAGTCGCCTTGTACGACACCCACGTGTAGAAATAGGATGATTCAAAAAAATATAAAAAATATGCTATTCTAAACCAGCATCATCACACGGCCAAGCCGGCGGCATCACACTAACGTAGGGGTAACGTTTTGAAGGGATACCTACTCACCACGTCTGACAAGTTTGAGAGTCATTCAGAAGACTGTTTATCACCATAGTTGCAGGTAGCCAGACCATCGCGCGGTGTGACGCGTCGTCGTTTGAGGGTTGATGTGACGTGCATTGCAATTTTAGACGACAGGCTGACAACCTGTCACTAAAGTGATACACAGTCTTCTAAATGACTCTCACACTTTTGACAGACGTGGTGCAAAAATGGACTTCCTACCCCGCAAGGGATATAGGTGTGATATATGTATGATATATGTTAATGTACGCGCTCCTATAACTTAATTCCGCCCCAAGCTCTACCTACAGGAATTCAGATAAATAAATAAAATGTCACGCACATTTTTTACCTAATAACCTTTGTGCCACAAATTCGATGTTTCTCAACCAAATCACGGTCCCTAATTGCTATAATTTTCGTTGAAACATGTTGCTATGGAAATTCTGTATAATATAATGAGCAATTTTCGTTGGGAATAATGTTTAATGTGGAAATCATAGCGTGCGGTAATAAAAAACTTCGATATACATTATTGTGTAGCATATTATAGAGCCGTGTAATGCCTTCATAGAATACCAGGGATTTGAGAGTTCATGTATTGCAATTTTAGGCGACAGCCTGATAACCTGTCACTATGGTGATGTGATACACAGAATGACTCTCAAACTTTTATCAGACGTGATGAAAACAGCCGTTTTTTGACAGCTGTTTACGGTCTGCCTACCCAAAGGGATAAAGGCTTGATATAATTATGTACTATGTATGTTGATATACACCTAGGTTTTCCACTTGCTTCGTTTGTATTAACTTTGTAACCAAAAAGTTAATATCAATATCTAGTGTTTGATTAAAAACACCAAGTATTCGAAATTACTATCTTGTGGGAGAAAATCTACAAAATAGTATACTATACATTCAGGCGACAGGTTGACAGATTTTATCTAAACTTTTGCACACTGGTATTTGTTCCACGAGTCCACTACACGATTTGGCAAGAAGTGGAACCAGTGATGGGTACCGTACTAGGGCCTTGTGATGCTGGCTTTGAATAGCATCATCCCAATTCTACCCGTGGGTGTCGTAAAAAGCGACTAAGGGATAATTATCCAGGGAATGGGCAGCAGCGTTTCCTGTAAATGCAACATCTATTACTCGCTAATCCGCCAGCCAAGCGTGGTGAGTATGGCAATACCCCCCGTTAGGAGGAGGCCTATGTCCAGCAGTGGACGGTTGTGGCTGGTATGGTATGGAGCCTAGGACCAGGAGGAGGATGGAGCTCACTAAAAAAACTTTCACGCTCCTCGAGTGCTGGTTGCACAATTTTAGTGAGTGTTTTAGTTGTGTAGACAGCCGATGTGGCGCAGTGGTTAGTATGCCTGCCTGCCACGCAAAGGTTCCGGGTTCAATTCCCGGTGGGGTCACTCACAAAGTTGATATTTATCACTTTGTAAATTTGTTCCCAGTCTGGTTAGGACATTGCAGGCTGAACCACCCGATTGTCCGCAAGTAAGATGGTTCCGTGCTTCGGATGGGCACGTTAAGCCGTTATGATGGCGGTCGTTACACCACAACCATGTCAGAGGCCTGCTACTTGTAGTAGGCGGTTGAAAAACTCTGACGCCAGGGTTCATCGGGTCGTTGAACGACTCGGTGTCCCACACGAAAAGAGAGAGTGAGTGTTCTCTCAGATTTTTGTATGAATGTATGTAAGCTATACTTACATTATGGTTGTGTTATACTTTTATCTCGTAATTTAGGGAATTCCTGGTACGACGCCATAATTGGTTTGTTTACATCTCCTTTTCTCATTTGCCAAATTCCACAAAAGTCACGCGAGATTTTTTACCCGACTGCCTCTGAAGGAGGGTTGTTTTGCAAGAGTAGGTATATCTGTTTGTATGCGGACAAGAAGATTCTTTATCACAGCCTACAGCTTAAAAGACTAGACAGATCGAGGTGTCGTTGGTCTCGTTAGATTTGTCGGCCATGTTAAAATTTCATGAATTCAAAATGGCGGATTTTAAACGAAATTTAAAGCGACTATCATATTGTACAGGGGTTTGAGGGTTGATGTGTATTGCAATTTTAGGCGACAGCCTGACGACCTGTCCTATAGGGATCCACAGTTTTCAGAACGACTCTCAAACTTTTGTCAGACGTGGTGTAAATGCTCCTTTTTTTACAGCCATTGTCGCTCTGCTTACCCCACAAGGGATAATGGTGTGATACATGTATGTTGTCTCTTCCAGTGCAGGTACTATATCTGCGGTCCACCCCGGCGCCTATACTTCGTCCGTGTTTCGTTTTTGGTTCTTGGAACCACGCAGATGTATGAAACCTGGTGCGTTGGATGTGGTAGTGCGTCCGTGTTTCGTTTTTGGTGGCGCGCGGAGGCTGCCCGCGCCGTGCTAAGCGACAATCACTGTACAGGGTTCTTGGAACCACGAAGATGTATGAAACCTGGTGCGTTGGATGTGGTAGTGCGTCCGTGTTTCGTTTTTGGTGGTGTGCGGAGGCTGCCCGCGCCGTGCTAAGCGACAATCACTGTACAGGGTTCTTGGAAGCACGCGGATGTATGAAACCTGGTGTGTTGGATCATGGATGTGGTAGTGCGTCCGTGTTTCGTTTTTGGTGGTGTGCGGAGGCTGCCCGCGCCGTGCAAAGCGACAATCACTGAACAGGGTTCTTGGAAGCACGCAGATGTATGAAACCTGGTGCGTTGGATGTGGTAGTGCGTCCGTGTTTCGTTTTTGGTGGTGTGCGGAGGCTGCCCGCGCCGCGCTAAGCGACAATCACTGTACAGGGTTCTTGGAACCACGAAGATGTATGAAACCTGGTGCGTTGGATGTGGTAGTGCGTCCGTGTTTCGTTTCTGGTGGTGTGCGGAGGCTGCCCGCGCCGCACTAAGCGACAATCACTGTACAGGGTTCTTGAAACCACGCAGATGTATGAAACCTGGTGCGTTGGATGTGGTAGTGCGCCCGTGTTTCGTTTCTGGTGGTGTGCGGAGGCTGCCCGCGCCGTGCAAAGCGACAATCACTGTACAGGGTTCTTGGAACCACGCAGATGTATGAAACCTGGTGCGTTGGATGTGGTAGTGCGTCCGTGTTTCGTTTTTGGTGGTGTGCGGAGGCTGCCCGCGTCGTGCTAAGTGAAAATCACTGTACAGGGTTCTTGGAAGCACGCGGATGTATGAAACCTGGTGCGTTGGATGTGGTAGTGCGTCCGTGTTTCGTTTTTGGTGGTGTGCGGAGGCTGCCCGCGTCGTGCTAAGTGAAAATCACTGTACAGGGTTCTTGGAAGCACGCGGATGTAGGAATCATACGCGTTGGATGTGGCTGTGGTATACCGTGTGGTAGCGGTTGGCGATACTGCCGCCCGCCTCTAGTCCACTCAGGGTGTTTCGTAAAAGGCGATGTAGAGTTTTTGAACCGAGTGCTCAAAAGTCAAAAGTCGAGCTCGCTTCGCTCGCAATATGTGTTCTTGGACGTTTGGCTTCTTTGTGACTCGAAATTTTAAGCTTGCATAACTTGTTTGCTGCTGTGTTATACCAAATAGTATTAGAAAACTAGTAAAAAAAATATATGTCACCAGAATAGGTAGGTACGCCAATGTTGCCGAATATTGTCATAAAAATATCTATGGGGTGAAACCCCTAAATTTTGCCCCAGGTCCCACCCAAGCTAGCTACGCCACTCATTTTAAGTAAGCCGCTATTACACGCTACTTTAACCTGGCTGGCTATTTTTATTTTCCAATCAGATTCGTCTCTAATCAAATCACATTAATTATGACGTATTCTTTTTTATGGAATTTAAAAAACATTGGTATTTTACCAAAGCCTTCTCCAAAACGGACCTTTTTCTCACCTCCATGCCAACCCCGCTCGGAATGCGGTGTGATCCGAATAAGTCCAAATAAAATCAAACAAAAACAAAATATAACGATCTTATCAGATCGGGACAGCGATAATGGATTGACCCATTTAGTCTGTGAATCATTATATTGACACCAACTTATCAATGCAGTCCATAAATCTAACCTTTCGAACGTTTTACAAGAACGAGTCAACGATTTAGTCGCATTTTTAACTTGGTAACTTGCTGAGAGACAAACTTAAGCTTTGCAGTTAGATATACAAGGTTTCAAAATATTACGAGGAGGATTTTTCGTTTTCGTCAGCAAATACAACTTTGTAAAAGTTTAGATTTTTAACTCACACCTAAAGTATTTGTAGCGATAAGGCACTACTTTTATGGAAAAGGTCTGATTTGAAACAATACAAATAAAATACTAGCTGGTGAACCGAGCTTGCCCGGTTGTCCAACAGATAGCGTTGATAGTTTAAAAACAACTCTCAGACAAGAGGAAAAAGCAAGAATTTTGGAAAATGATACCTATCGAGATCAATTTATCGCTTAAAGATAATTTATTTCATTCGGTAATTTGTAGGTAGTTGGCTTTTAGTATTAAGTACCTACATTAAGAGCGGGTCAGTAAATAAATACCTACTTGTAATAGGTATTTTAAGAAGTTGGTAACGAATTTTGATAACAGCTGGTATAAATATTTAGTTCGTTACCTACATAAGGAGCATCGACAAAAATCTACCAACTACTAAAAAGACACAGAACAAAAATCTTATCAGAATCTATCTGCCACTTCCATCTAAACGACATCCTTGTCAAAATACCTCGAGGCGCCAGGTCCCCTTATCAGCTGACTGTGTGGTCACCCTACCTCTGACGACGGTGACCATCAGTTTATTATTCGTTTAATTTCCCGATAAAGTGCTACGATACGGCTAAATGATCGGACGGGATTTATTTGATGTTATAATTAGACATGTGATATTTTTAAGTGTTTTGTGTGAATGTTAGTGATAAAACGATTTAGCTCTTTGTGGTTTTCGATATGATAAAGAAATGAGATCGGTAGGTAGGTATATTTAGGGTTTTATAGTCTACTACAAAGATCCTTTAAAACTAAGGGAAGGTTTCTATGAAATAAATTGTTTAAATGTTTCTGTTTCTTTTAAAGACGGCGTTTTTGAGTCATAATTTGTTCCAGGTTCCAGCTGTTACTTCTAAAGTATGAATGCAAAAAATAAAATAAACAAATACCTATGTAATGTAGTTCTAAATCTGAAGTTACTAAAAAACTATAACTAATACTGTAGACTTAGCTGTAGGTATCACTCAAGTACTAAGAAAAATAAAGGTTTTCCGTTTTGCTGTTGGACACAATGCAGCCGCAAACAAAGTTAATTTTGTAACACTGAACAGCCTTTTTTTTCTTGCTTTTTATTTCACACTAGCTGGTGCCCGCGAACTTCGTTTCGCCAAGGAAAGATTATGAGCCAACAGAAGCGGTACATCATACTACACAACTTTTCAAAACAGTCATTATACCGCACAGACAGATTGATTTCTTCTTCTTCCTTGCACCTTCCAACTTTGGGTAGTGTTAGCTCTCCTAATTTTTCGGCGTCATAAGGTTCTTTCTGGGGTTGTCGGGTCAGGTAGGATTTTTTTTGTCGTGAGCCTGACCATCACTGTTTTGAGTAAACCATCAATGTTTTTGAAAACTACCTACCTATTTTTGAAAATCTCATAGTGTGTATGGTCATACATTTACTTATTTTATTACCCGCCCCCTATTTTTAGGGCTCCGTAGCCAATGTGTACCGTATTTTCTGAGACTTCGCTTCGCTGTCTGTCTGTTACCAGGCTTGTATCTCATAAACCGTGATAGTAAAACAGCTAAAATTTTAAATTTGTATTAGAGATGTCGTATTTCTTTTGCCGTTGCGGCTCCTTTAAAACGAACTTGATTTTTATGCCATTTTTACACATAATGGTAGATACCGGTCACGTGTAAGTTCTCATTTTCGTACTTTGTCTCATGGTTAGTATTTTATGCGTGATTAGTACAATTAGGGCAGACAGATGATGATGGTGATGACGATGACAATGATGATGGAATAACTTGCAGGAATGCTGAATTATCACCGATTTGTGTTTGTTACTTGTCTATGAAAGGGAAAGCTCACCCCCATCCCTCATGTTTCAAAGTATGAGCGCCTGAGTAACATCTTGATGATATACTTAGGTTAATAGTTAGTTAGGTACGATACCAAAACCGTCGTTGTTTTATTATTTTTACGTGAAGGAGCAAGTCAATCTGAAGTTACTATAAAAACTACATCGTTTAAGAAAAATAAAAGATTTTGCAATTTGCGGTTGGTACAAAAACCAGCAACAAAATTAACTTCGTAACACTGATAAACCAAATTTTCATGTTTCCATACCTCAAAAGGTAAAAAACGGAACCCTTATAGGATAACTTTGTTGTCTGTCCGTTTGTCATTCTGCTATGAACGCTAGTAGCTGTGAAAAAATCAAGCACGTAACTTCAAGTTAAAAAAGGATATAGCCATTTATGCAGTAAAAACGCGTGTTTTTTATCCTATCATGGGAATCAAAAGTCAGAGGGTACTTCCCGTAGACCTAGAACAAACTCTGACACCGGGGTTTCATCGGGTCGCTAAACGATTCAGTGTCTTACACGAAGAGAGAGAGAGAGAACAATGAAATTTGGCAAATAGCTTCGTTTTGAAGTACGAATTAAGGAAAAACTCTTAACATTTTCATAAATTTATGGTTTTTATGGCGGCCGAAAACAACAAAATTTAAGAAATTTGGCTAGTTGTCCAAGTGGAGTATCATCTACACTAATAATATAATAAAGAGGAAACCTTTGTTTTTTTTTTGTTTGTTTTTTTGTATGTATGTAATCGATAAACTCCGAAACTACTGGACCGATTTCCAAATTTCTTTCACCATTAGAAAGCTACAACATTCCTGAGTAACACAGGCTACTTTTTAATATGAGAAAATTCCTCATTTCCACGGGAAAAAGGTTATCAGCAGGAAAAGCGGGAAATATAGCGGATATTACCCAAATTAGCCAAACCGCTTTACCGATCTTTGCGAAACTTAGCACTGATATTTGTAGCATATTAAAGACGGACATGGACTACTTTTTGTCAGCCCTCGAGGTTCTGGAGTACCTGATGAAGGGCACCAGCATCCCATCTAAACTATAGGAGATACGGTCATGGCTTCATAGAAAAAGTCTTTCACCATGACGGGCCGCTTCGGCTGGCACATGGTCATGGAGGATCTGGAGTACCCGATGAAGACCACCAGCATCCCATCTAAACTATAAGAAATACGGTCATGTCTTCATACAAAAAGTTGATCACCATGACGGGCCGCTTCTGCTGCCACATGGTCATCGAGGATCTGAAGTACCTGATGAAGACCACCAGCAACCCATCTAAACTATAAGAGTCATGGCTTCATACAAAAAGTTGTTCACCATGACGGGCCGCTTCTGCTGGCACATGGTTATCGAGGATCTGGAGTACCTGATGAAGACCACCAGCATCCCATCTAAACTATAAGAAATACGGTACGGTCGAGGCTTCCTACAAAAAAAAAACACCATGACGGGCCGCTTCTGCTGGCACATGGTCACGAGGGTCTGGAGTACCTGATGTAGACCACCAGCATCTCATGTCAACTATAATAGATTCAGTAATGGCCAATTTCTACGGGAAAACAGGTAAGTAGCAGCGGGCGAAACCGCTGGGCGGGCCGCTAGTATGTAATATAGTTTTACCAACCATAATAACCTACAAATCTTAGTACGGAACCCTCGGTGGGCGAGTCCAACTTGCATTTGGCTGTTTTTTTTACATTGACTACGAAACCCTATTTGCGGGCGTGTCTGACACGTTCATGGCTGTACCGAAAACTTTGCAGGCATGATCAGACCATCAAACTGAACATTTTTTACTATGGAGCCAATGGTGGAAAACGAAAAAAATTTACCGAACTACCATAAAAAATTCACGATCAGCTGACTGACTTTGTATGGAAGGTCTGATATTTTTTTTCGTTGCCCACCATTGGCTTTATAGTAAAAGTTGTTCAGTTTCGTGGTCTGAGCACGCCTGCAAGGTTTTCGTTGTTTATGTTGATAGGTGTTCGAATATCGAGTCCCATAAGGATATAAAAACAACTGCAAATATTGTAAAAGGTTATCCAGCTCAAGAAATTAAACAACTCTCCCCAAAAGACATAGTCTAAAATATAAGGTGTAAAAAAAGTACTGCATACATTTTAAGCCGTGAACCAGCTCATGAAACTGAACAACTTTTCCCAGGGGAAATTTGAAAAAATTTTTGGACCTACCATTCAAATTTTTAAGAGGCGAACCAGTCCATGAAACTGAACAACTTTACCTAAGGAATAAAGGTCGAAATATGAAAAAAAAGTTATAAAATATCCTCCTCCCATATAAAAAGTATTGGCTGGCCATGTCAGTTTGTATGAGAGGGCCAAATTTTTTTTTCGAATTTCGATCTAGGGTCAGGCGGGGTAATTATCAAACAAAAATATGAACTTTACAAAGTTAAATAAAAAATGCGCTTATAAACGTCTGCAAACGCATTCATATTGTGAAATGCCGCACTATCTATCTGGCATGACTGTCAGTTTGCCACTATGTGCACTAATTAATATAGTTTGGCCACAAAATGTGTGTCTCATTTTTTTCCGCCTCTATGGGGAAATAATGAGACACCCGAGTTTAAAAATAAGACAGCGAACAACTTCTATAGTTTAGACATTTTTAAAGCGGCTGGGTAATTTTAAGACAGAATGGGAAAAAATGATACAACGTGTATAAGTAATTTTAAAATATCTTTTATAATGATGTTTTTTTTGTCAATAAACCAAAACTTATACATTATGCTTATTTTTTAATAAGCCTTTGGAAAGCATTTTTTAGGAAATAGAATTTTATAAAAAATAACAAACTAGAAAAATATGCGACTACGTTATTGAGATCACAAATTATTAATAGGAACTAGAAAATTGTCAACAAAAAGTATTTATAAAATCAAAATTTTTCAAATGCGGTCAATTATAAGACATTATAAATCTATTTTATATTATACTTTTCAAGGTCTACATCGGTAATTAGGGTACCTCTTACATTATTTTGCACTGGTAATGGCAATTTCATGATGATTTCGTCTTTATGTACTGAATAAATAATAGACGAAGTATATATTTTTGTTCGCTTCAAGTAAATAACTGACAAGTTCATCTATTCTATTTATTTATTTATTTATCTATTCTATTCTTGCTCTATTATAATATTTATGTTTCTTTTTAGTTGTATGAACCATAAGAATGAATCACCAATTAAAAATCGAGATCTACTACCGGTTTCTTTACATAATTCCTAGACATTTATTTCACTAGTCTGTCTTATTTTTACACTGTGTGGTGACTTATATTTTCCCGACGGGGCGTCTCATATTTTCCCAAAGATTAGAAACGTCCATTCCGTGCTCTAGCCCATAAGAGACAGAAATGGCGGCGCGAACGCGGGAGTATCTTCCCAGCCGCGAGCGCCGGACGGTAGGTAGCACCTGTACTATTATGTATTCTGTGGTAGCGCGCACATGATGCGCCGGTGAGGTACAAGGTCAAAAGTTTGTTGACCTTTAACGAAAGTTTTCGCGTCAAACATTGCAAGCAAAAATGAAATGTCATAAAATTTATAAATAATAATGAGATAATGTAATATAAATTTTGTACCCTCTTGTATAAACACTAAGGCTTATTTTTGTATGAAAAGAAACTAATTAATACATAATTTTAAGTTAGATTTTCAAGTGTCTTATTTTTACCCAAAATATCAGGTGTCTCATTTTTACCCCACTTGACCCTATCTTTCTTAGGTAAAGTTGTTGAGTTTCATGGATTCGTTTACCCCTTAAAATATTTCAAGTCATCTTTTTTACATACTATGGAAAAAAAATTGGACCTCCTCCTATATAAAATGTTTTAGCCGGTAGCTGACCAAGTAATTTGTAGGGAAGTTTTTTATTTTTCATTTTTCGACCTATGTTCTTTGGGGAAAGTTGTTCAGTTTCATGGACTGGTTCACCTTTTGAAATAATTTAAGTTAATTTTTTTACATCTTATACGTACTTAAACTTATTTCTCTACCGCAACGCAATATCGATTTCCGTGCAAACTTATTTCAAGTATTATGGCAACCCCCCCTTTTAGGGGTTGATTTTTTTTAGCCTATAACCTGGTCGGTGATTTTCCCGACATTTTGGTATAATTTGCATCAAAATCGGTTCAGTCGTTTTTGCGTGATGCTTTCACATACAAACATCTAAACAGATAAACAGAGAAACAGATAAACAGATAAACATCTAAACAGAAAAAAAATCTAAAAATTTCTGAAACGTGTTCTCTTATCAATATTAAGTATCACCAAACAGTTTTTTTTCGAAAATCTTCAATGTACAGACTTTCGACCCTCTACAACTTTATTATATGTATAGATTGGCTATAAAACTCTATTTTTTGGGCGTGTCTAACATCTATCTATACACCGTGTTCTGCAGGATATGCAACCAATTGGACACGTTGTTTCAGAGATGGGCAAAAATTATTCGCCGAATAAATTGCCTGGCGAATAAATTTTTCACGAGTAAAGACAAATGGCAATGACCCATAAAAAAACTTTTGGATTAAATTGAGAGTACACAAGTATCTTGTAATACAGAATATAAAAAACTTGCATTTTATTTCTTGTTCAATTAACTTACCTACTCATCAAAAATTTATTCGCCAGGCAATTTATTCGGCGAATAATTTTTGCCCATCTCTGCGTTGTTTAGGGCATCATCGTACCTAGGTACTGGACATAATATTTTTCTATGGGACCAATAATGTTGCAAAACATTAAAAAGAAAACCTCCCATACAATTCACGATCTGCTGACTGACCATGGTATAATAAGATACTCCGCCTGGTATTCCATTCCGAGACTCGTGAACCACGTGACTAACACAAGCCTACGTCATCATGCTTGTGAGTTACCATAATTACCCACTCTTATGATGTTTTTTGTAAATCATTTATGATACTGTTAACTAATAAATACAATTTAAGTGTTGTTGTAAAGTTCAAGTTAATACACACGTAAATCTAAATTATAAAATTATTAAGAAATATTTTAGCTAATTTTCTGAGATTGAATTTACCCCATATAGCCCCGTCAATATCGACATAAAAATAAATAAACATTGCAAACGCGCATGTAACTACGATTTTTTTATATGTTGTAAGGTCCCTTGAGAGTAGTTAATACCCAAGTTTGCAACACTGAAAACCTTGTGCTGCCTCCACGGTGCTCAATAAACTGCGAAATTTTGGCCCATATATCAGTTTTTTATAAAAATCTACCATAACGAAGATTTTTTCAAGTACGTTTCATAGAACTTTATTAAAGATAACAAAATTTGCTACAATTTCAGCGAAACCTGAGCACACTATGTCTTTTGGTTGCAAAGATACAGCAAGTCAAAGATGGGCAATTCTTCCGCACTGCTAAGAAAGCTGTGAAATGACAGAATTTCCAATGTAACAGCTCTTGTTACATTATTTTTTCAAAAAATCATATTATGTTGTCCGACTTGCACTTAGCCAGTTTTAGGGTTCCGTACCCAATAGGGTAAAAAACGGGACCCACGCGCCGTGGATATTGATTTAGCTCTTTCTGCTACAAAGTGACGGGAGATTTTCGATCAAACGTGTCGATGCAGTAGTGAATTTCGTACAAATGTTAGTATTTTGTTTTGTAACCAGAGTCCTATTACTAAGACTTCGCTCTCTGTTCGTCCATCCGTCTGTCACCAGGCTGTATCTCATGAATCATGATAGCTACAGAGTTGAAATTTTCGCAGATGATGCATATCAAAATCCGTTCAGTAGTTTTTTCGCGTGTATCTCATGAACCGCGGTAGCAAGAGAGTTGAAATTTTCATAGGTGATGTATTTCTGTTGCCGCTATTACAAAAAATACTAAAAACCAGAATACAATAAATAGTAAGGGGGGCTCCCATACAAAAACGTGTTTTTTTGTTGGTTTTTGTAAATAATGTTTCGGAGGCTGTTTCTCATGAACCGTGACAGTTAGATCTTTTAAATTTTCACAGATGATGTATGTTTATTGCCGCTATAACATAAAATACAAAAAAACTGGCCAAGTGCGAGTCGTACTCGCGCACAAAGGATTCCGTACCATCATTTATAAAAATGACAGAAATATCATATCTGTTGCCCGACTCGCACTTGACTAGTTTTTGGTATTTGTTGTAATAGTAGTAATAGACATACATCATCTGTGAAAATTTCAACCATCTAACTATCACGGTTCACGAGAAACAGCCTTCGAAACATTATCCACAAAAACGAGCAAAAAAATCACGTTTCTTGTATGGGAGCCCCCCTTAATATTTATTGTATTCTGGTTTTTAGTATTTGTTGTTATAGCAGCAATAGACATACATCACCTGTAAAAATTTCAACTCTCTAGCTATCACAGTTCATGAGATACACGCGCAAAAACTTCTGAACAAATTTTGATTTGGCGTTGACATTGGCAGCACAGGGTTTTTAGTGTTGCAAACTTGGGTGTTAACTACTCTCAAGGGACCTAACAATATATAACAAAATCGTAGTTACATGCGCGTTTGCAATGTTTGATGTCGATATTGACCGGGCTAATAACGTATTTTATTGAAATAAAGTGGCAATACTAGTGACGTAGGCTTGTGTTTCTCTGGGAATGTAAGACCATGTTTTATTAGACTATGTGACTGACTTAGTATGATAGGTCAAGTTTTTCTTTTTCGGCTCTACTAATAAGTATTACGAAATCTATGTTGAAATAATTTACTTAATGCAAAATGTCGGTCAACAATAAGGTATTCAATCGTTATTTCAAATAATGTAAACAAACATGACACTCACACATTTACATTACGATATATAAGGTCC
Source organism: Phthorimaea operculella (assembly GCA_024500475.1). Classification (NCBI taxonomy): domain Eukaryota; kingdom Metazoa; phylum Arthropoda; class Insecta; order Lepidoptera; family Gelechiidae; genus Phthorimaea; species Phthorimaea operculella. The sequence continues at coordinate 106,203 of JANFCV010000319.1, read as the reverse complement.
TATTAAATTCACTGCAAATATTTTAAGGGTAGATCAAATAAAATATAAGCATGTTCATGGCAAATTTTCAAAAAAATCTACACGCTAGTTTTCGAGAAAATTGCATTAAACTAAAAAATATCAAAACGATTAAAGTGCACCCTGCTTGTCCTAGAAACACACAGCACCAATCACCACTTCGATGATTACGCGCCAAATTTAAATAAGTGCTGTGATTGGTTGCTCGTTGGTGTGCGAGTCGTGTAAGTGAATCCTGTCTACGTGGCGGAAGGTCAATCAAAGGATGTTCACGTAATTAATTAAAAAGTTTGTTTGAAAATGAAAAAAAAAATCTAGCGTATCGATTGTTTCAAAAATGCCTTAAAAGGTTTTCTTTTACATATTTACGCATGCCCTTAAAATATTTGCAGTGAATTTAATAGGACCTTATATATTCTGTGATTTGGGTTCAGACATCCATCATTCCCCTTGTATCCCATATTGTAACATAACATAACATATTTACATAACATTACGACCGAATTGGAGCATATTACTGACATAATTTCATCAATATTATGATAATACCTCCTCACAATTTCCTTAGTCAGTCTTTCTTTGAACTACTTATATTAATAAGTACATAATATGTAGTACATATAACACAGATTTAGAAACTAAATTTTCTAAATAAAAATTCTAAATTCGTGTAGGTACTTAGTATAAAATGAAGTTGCTTTTTGCGTTTCTCTGTTTGCCTGTATGTCGTGGAATTCGCTAACTCCTTCTTAACACGCAACGGGTTTTGATGCGCTCTTTGTAATGGATAATTGTGATTCTTGTAGGCTAAGCTTGTAGGTACCTACGAATATAAAATATCAGCAGATAACCAATTTCTTCCTTCAAGGCGCCTACCCTGGGAGAGGTGGGGTATTTTAGTATGTTTGTCTACCTAAGAGGCCAAACAAAGTTCCATCGTAAAATTGATGGTCCAGGATTTTCCAACTAGAATCCCTAATATAAGTCGTTCCACAAAAGAAGGCGGAAGGATAAATGGCGGACCTCCTATTTGTCTCTCGTTTGCACAATATTGCTGTCTATAGTCGCACAAGTCTGTACGGTCAGCATAATTTAAATCTCAATGTCGATGCACAAAATTATGCACAAGAAACAGTAAAGTGTAAACACTGTAAATGGGGTTTGGTTGATATTTTGGATCCATTTCATGAAAGTTTTAATCCTATAAAAGAAAAAAACACGAAATAGAAAACACGGACGTATAAACTAAACTTTGTATGCTGACTGTAGCAGCGCTGTCAGCTGTCAAGCGCCGCCATTTATATTCCCCTTCTTTTGTGGAACGGCTTATACCCACTCTATCAGTCGCTTCTTACGACATCCCCGGGTAGAATTGGGGTGATGCTGTTCTTGCTGGCATCACACAGCAAATATTGTAGCCTACAGTACGGGCGTCCGAATAGGCCCTATTTGACAGCTGTCAAAACCATACGAGAAGATAATTATGTCAACGAATAAAAAAGATCTTATGTCACATAGCATTAACATTATTTTGACAGCTGTCAAATATGGCCTATTCGAACGGCCGTACTGTAATAATGACAATAATGATATCCTAAAATAATGATATTCGGAGTAATTTATCATGTTAATTCGATCTCTGTAAGGCTGAGTCACCGGACTGACAACTTATACCTATTACCATACTATTACACTCAGGATATTGCTAATAGCGTTGGCAAACAATCGATAGTAAAGAATTATCGATAGTAACTATCGACAGTAGTAGGTACTATCGATAAAACAACTTCTTACTTCTTTTTTGAGTGGGAAACCGAGTCGTCTAACGACCTAATTAACTCTGCTGTTAAAGTTTTTCAACCGCCTACTACAAGTAGCAGGAATCGGACATGGTTGTTGTAACGACCGCCGTTTAAGTGATCGATCAATGATCATAGACAGCAACTATGGGACCCGAACCACGGAACAATCTTGCTTTCCGGACAATCAGGTGGTATAGCCTGCAATGTCCTGACCAGTTTGACATAAAACAACTTATTATAAGACATCTGCCGGGTTTTTATTCACGGTTTCCGTTTCCTATAGGTATTTCTGTAATGTTACAGTGATGTTGCAATCATCATGTTTACGGGTAAACTGAAGAAAAATTATGCGTAAGTATCATTAGTTTAAATTACAGTGTGCCAAAGTACATTATGTCAATTATTTTTATGCAAATGGATAGAGAAGTTAAGTTAAGTTATCATGAGTTAGCTTATGAACAAATCCATTTTAAGGTTTCGATTTTCCTATGCCGACAGGTTCGGTTCTCTATCCATTTGCATAAAAAGAATTGACATAATGTACTTTGGCACACTGTAATTTAAACTAATGATACTTACGCATAATTCATGTACGCATAACAGTTTAGGCATAATTTCTTTACGCATAAAAACTATTGCCATAATAGTACATAGACATAAAATACAAAACCATAAATTGTCATATCCATAATCAAAATAGGCATAAAAATCTGATGCATCAGAAGACCCTCTAAATTGTATAAAAATAACCTAACCTAACCTAACCTAAACTGACCTAATTTAACCTAATTATCTTTAAAAATACTAATCTCACTTACATCTCCTGCCATTTGAACTTAATAAAAAATATATACATATTAGTCCAAAACAATTATTGCAAAAGCAATTATGCCAAAATATTGTTAGTACAAAATACAATAGTCTAAAATATGATTATGCCAAGATAAATATTATGGCAAGAAATTATTATGTCAAAGCAATGGTAGGTGAAAAAAAAATATGCGAAACATGTTATGCTAAAACACATGCAAAAAAAAATATGCCAGTGAAAGGGATACCGGACAAAAACTATGTTTTACAATATAAATGTTGCTGGATCAGTCTGAAAAACATCAAAACTTTACATGACTGTACCTACAATCCATAGTATTGATAGCTCATCATGTAACAATACTATTGACAAATGAAATACTACCGATAGTATCACACTATTGTATTGCTACATTTTGAGCTATCGGCACTATCAATAAACTATCGATAAACTATCGATAGTTCAGTATCGAGCGGCACAACACTGATGGCAGACAAGCCCGGACTTGCTTCGAGGAAGGGACATCCGCTCTTGTGGTCGAAGGTACTACTTGCGACAACTGGCTTTAGAAACAGCTTAGATTTATAATAATTAGCTACATACCTAGGTCTTTGATTTTTATTAGCTGTGAATAAAGTGACAAGTATTCACTTTGTGAGTGACACGCCGAGAATCGAACCCAGAGCCTTCTGCAGTCGCATTAACACTGTGCCGCCACATCGTCTGTCAAAAAGCCTCTACAGAATTTGCCTGGAATTAGAAGTTTTATCTAAACTTCTGCACACTGGTTTTTTTCATCCAAAATGGGACAAAAACATCTGAATTTATTTTATTAAAAAACATTTTTACTACCGACTTTTATCGTCTACAGCCCTCACATACAGGCAGTTCACTAATACTTGATAAGGTTGACTAGTTAGGGTTGCCAACCATCCGGCATGTCCGGAATTTTTTCAGATAAATATTTACGAGTTCAGAAGCCTGTCCGGCTAATGCAAACGAGTTAAAAAAGTTCGTCACTTAGTATGGAGGAACCATTTTTTTATGTTTTTGTATGTAAAACATGCCCTTAAAATATTAGTACCTAAATATAATATAATAGCCTTATATAGTTTGATTGATGATTAGCCCTGCTTTCATCCCTGGAGGGTGAGTGCTTCCTAACTTGATAAGGTTGCCACGCGCCGCAAGGTGCATTAACGACAAGATTAAAATGACAAATATTGGTTTTTGATATAAGAACAGACGATTATGTGTATTGTTCTTTTTTTACTTCTGATAGTGATAGTGACATGCAGGTGCAGATAATAATTTGAATTTTGATTGTTTACTTTTACGATTAATGCTTTTGCCACCATAAAGCTGCTTAATATCAGCATAGAAAACAGCCATTTACTCCACGTCTGACAAAAGTTTGAGAGTCATTCAGAAGATTGTGTATCACCATAGTGGTATGGTAGGTTGTCAGCCTGTCGCCTAAAATTACAGTACCTAATATTAAAGTAATATTCTCTACTTTAAAGTTGTATGTACCAAGGGGATTAAGTTATAAACAGAATTATGATTTGCTGCAAATATTTGAAGTGGTCAACCATTGCACGAAACTGAACTACTTTCTCCGAGGAACATAGGTCGAAAAATGAAACAAAAGTAACTGGTTAACCCCTTAGAATAATAACTGCATTTTTACACTACATTTAATTACCTATTTGCCGGCAGGCACAGCATAGGACAGCGAGATGGACAGACGATCTGGTCAAATCCGCGGGGAAATGCTGGATGCAGGCCGCTTCTAATCGCACAAGGTGGAAATATTTGGGGGAGGCCTATGTTCAGCAGTGGACTTCCTATGGCTGATATGATGATGATGATGAACTACCTATTTGAGTAGCTATCCCGAGAGGGATATAGGCGTGATATACATGTATATGTATTTGATCCAATATGCGTGCAATATATGGATCAACTGCTTGATCATTGAAACCGGGGAATATACCCGTTTATTTAATCTAAGTCACGCTTTCTTAAACAATGAGTATACTCCACAAAATCAATAATTTAACACTGAAGCATTATTTCACGTCTCTTCCCACGCACATTACAATACTAACAATTTCACCAAAACAAATAGGACGGAGCCGAAACAGCGTTCCAAATATTTAACGGTATGACGTCTTAAATTATGGCCCAGACCCCCCGGTGGTCTTTGTGTCCATCTTATTATTGAATTTACACCTCCAATGTCGCACAACACCGAACCAGTGTGCAAAAAATTGTGACAATCGGAAACTGGACAAATATGTCCGGTTTTGGAAGACACAAATGTTTTACAACAGGGATTTAGGTTTTGGCGTTGCGGCGTAAGAGCAAAGGGATTAGCGGTAGCACAAGTATATAAATGATGAAGATATTTTGAAAATGTAATCTTCTACTTAGTGTTTGTTAATAAATACTTCTTTTTAAATGTCGGCTCAAAGGTTTCATACAAAACTTCCCCGTGATAAAGGTTTTCTGCAAACATTATTTCAAAGTAAAAAAAGTATGCATGCATATTTTTTCAACGACAAATATCGTAAAATTACCCTCAACTATAATGCCATTGTCGACCGCCCCAACTTGACATAATTGTATTTAATGCTTCGTGCCATTGAGATGTATCTCCGAATTTTATGCCCGTTAGATCCTAATGGGCATACACAGACAACAACAATGATAGATGCCATGCGGCTTTCACAAAAGAGCCATTGACAGCACCTACCTCAACCCAATGCGCCCAATTATAGGCAAGATGGGGCAGAAAAAATATGACCACTAGAAACGAATTTTGAACCACTGTGCTGTAGATATGTTAGAATTAAGTTGTATTCAAAACATTTTTTGTTTTGTTTTAAATTAAACGTGTGGTGCGGCTTAAAATAGCATCACCCCATATACTAAGTGATAAGTACTAATTTTTTTCTGAAGCGGCCTTTAAATACTATATTTTACTGCCGTTAACGCTCTGTCCACCCCACAAGGGAATAAAGACTTATGTATGTATGTACCTATGTTAAAGCAAAAACAAAAATATATTATGTTTAAATTGACATGATTTTTAATGTTAATATACTCTTGCAATACAAAACGTTATACCTCTTATGAAGTAGAGTTGAATAACATAAGAAAATAGTTTTGTTAATAAACCTAAGTTTTTAGGTATATTGTGCATTCCTTACAAAGTCAATGAATCATGGTCATGACATGACTATAACAAAAATCTCACTGAAATACGGTGCTCTTTTGACAGAAACAAAAAGGTTGGACAGAAATCACGATAAGAAGCTACCTCTTACCTTGAAAAGTAAGTTTTATCGTAAAATAGCCAGATTTTCAGGGATCTCATGTTTTTGTCCTCCTCTCTTAGGGCAGTGGAGTTCGTGCAGCTCACAACAGTAGGACCTGGTGAAGGTCTGGTGGCAGTACTGGCATTTGAACAAGTTTGAAGGCTCCAATCGACTGATAGAGTTTTCCATCAAGTTTCTACGGCACACACAGCAATCTCTGAAATTAAGAGCTACATTTAGAATATTATACCATGTCTTCGTCTTTTATTTTTGAATGGGTCACTGAGTCGTCCAACGATCTGATGAAGCCTGGTGTCAAAGTTTTATAGCCGCCTACTACAAGTAACAGGCCTCTGACATGGTTAGAACCAAGTGTAAGGGACTGTGCCTATACCGAAAACTTTTCAGGCGTGATCGTATCACGAAACTTAATAACTTTTCCTATGGTGCAAGTATAAAATGTTCAGTGTGCTCTATCATTAAAACTACCCTGACTATTTCAATAAAAAGGAACGGTTATTTCTTGACCAGATAAAAAACTCGCAAACACATTTTAGGTATAGAAAGTAAGAGGTTTGAAAACTCAGACACCAGGGCTCACAAGGTGGCTCAACTCGCTATCTTACGCAAAAATAAAAAAAAGATACAATTCAATGATGATGATACTGGTCAAGAAGTCGATAATGATGATGTGTTTCTTACTTGGAGGGTTCAGCTTTATGCACTCTTATTATGTGTTCGCTGAATTCCGCTGATTTTTGAAACGACGAATCACAAATTGTACAATTAAAAGCAATAACGGGTGATCTAGCCGTAGTTGTCCGTCTTGACAGTATCTGTGGCAGCAGTGACCGATAGCCAAATTTCATGAAACTCAGCATTCGTCCGATAGTCGCTGATGATATCTTCAGTAGAGTAAATAATCCCAGTGGGTCATAATCCTTTTGTTGTGTTGTATTATTTGGATAAACTGCGTAAAGTTCTCTGCTTTCAAAAGACTGATCTCCTTCGAGATTCGCTTTTAAAAAAGAATTTGACACCACCGTGCCACGGTCATGCGTCGACTCATCATCGTATATGATCAACATGTTGCTCGAATCTTCTCCATTCATGTCTTTATTTTCATTATCGCGCTCAGGTTTATCACTCAAATTCAGCTCTTTAAGTAAAATTTCCCTTATTTTTGATAAATCCACGCTTGAACGAGTGGATCGAGTAGTAGAAGCATTAGCCATTGTTTCAAGAATAAATTGATTAAATGTTTCCTTAGCACAGTTATTATCTCTCTCATCATTATTTTTATTTTCTAAAATTCTAGTCCTGCAGCATGTTCCTTCTTTATTAGTCTCATTAGTTTCATACTGATTAGTACGCTTTCTTTTACATGGACACTTGTGTATGTTTGCTAAAACATTGTGACTTATTATTGAATTTATTTGTGCGATAAGTGTATTAAGTTTATCTTCAATAATTTTTAATGGGCTTTGATTGATACCTGATTTTAAGACTTCGATTTCTTCTTTAACTTGATTAAATGTGTCTTCTCTTAACGGATCATCGTTATAATTGTCGTTGCGAGTACTTTCTTGACTATGTTCTATATTTTTGTTTACTTTATTTTCTGTTGAATTTATTTCTTTTTTGATGGTTGAATAATCATCATAAGCATCAGAAGGAGCAAGTTTTGATGTCAGGCGTTTATTCTTGTCTGCCAAATTTTCTTTCCGATTAATGTATCTTTCTCTTTTCGCATTTAATTTACTATCTCTCGAGGCATCAATTTGATCACCGGGATAAATAGAGGAAAGTGGACGTTTTTGATGTTTACTTTTGCTAGATCTATCATATTTGTTTTTTCTGTTGATGTACTTATCTTTTGAGACGTCGATTGACTCATTATTATAAATAGGAAATAATGGTTTCTTCTGTTCTCTACTTCTGTGTATTTTATTGTCTCTCTTGTATGTTTCTTTTCCTCTTTTAACGTAAGGTGTAGGTTCTTTTGTGACATCAGAGGAATCATCAGAAATAGGAGGAATTATTTGCCGTTTCTGTGCAGTATCGATATTTCTACTACTATTACGACTGTAAGGTTTCGTATTGTTCTGAATCTTTATTGGTGTATTGACATGTTGTCTTTTATTGGGATTGATATCGGTTTTTACAACTATTGATTTCCTATAATTTTCAAAGTCTATAGATTTTTTATCGCGTGAATAAAAACTAGATGGTCCTAAAGCAAAACTATTACCTTGTTCTTTCTGTAACATGAGCATGCGGCCAAAAGACGAGCAAGGATAGGTGAAATACTGATTTTGAAAACTGTATAAGTCACGTAATAGATCTTTACAGTAATTTGAAGGTTCTGCTATAAATGTAGATTTATTTTGTTCGTCTAGAGCAACTTTAGCGCCTTTGATATTTGATTGTTCTAATTGCAAAGGTTCAAGGAAAGTTGGTGGAGATCCATCCGCTTTAGTATGTTTTATCCTTAGTTGCTGTATATATTCATTCCATGCAGCCTTTCGTTTTTGTCTTTCTTCGGCTGCTACATGTTTTTTCACTAACCTACGTAGTTTTGGCTTATTAGCAAGCACGTTATGTCGGTACTTCTGATCATTGTATTCGTCAAGTGGACAACAATAGGTCTCTGCTGTATAAAGTCCTTTTCTATCAGCATTATGCTTTTTCCATATTTGTTTAGGACTGGTTATACCACATTCAATAACATTACACAAGTCTTTATCAGAAACTTTTCTGGTTTTGATATCGTATGGTTGGACTGAGTCGTCGTAAGTAAGGCCCTGTTCCCTCGAATAATTTGTTCCAGTGTCCGTATCTTCTGGTGGTGTATAATATTTATCGTCGTCCCAAAATTTTGTTTTGCTCCTATGTGATACTTTGCCTAAATAAAATGAGGATTTTTCACCACCAAATTCTGATTCAGATGAAGTCATGTACTGAAACATTTTAAAATGTAGATTCCTGTTCACTCAAAATAATCCATTTAACACAAAACTAGAATTTTGATTTTTAGTATATTTACATCTTAGATAAATGGTAGGTTTGTTTATCTAACATGTTATTTACGTATTTATCACATCACCCATTTGATCACCCATCACATCAATGCCAAAGCAAATAATCTGTGGCCAAAGCGTATGTTTTTTGTATGGTTTTTTGCAACATACAACAACTTGACAACAAAAGACAACAGTTAGGGTGAGAATCCACCAGAGCTGTGCGAGTAAAATGTGTCGTACGAGGATGCGTAGCTGTGCTATGGAAATATGTAGGGGTTTCCACCAGAGCTGTGCGAGTAAAATGTGTCGTAAGAGGATGCGTAGCGGAGCTGTCAAAATGCGCATTAATGTGCGGAGCGAGGATGCGTTGCGAAGCTGTGAAATGTGTGTACGGGGGGGAATGCGATGTAGTGGAAACCTTGCAGCACATTTCTCGAAACGCATTCCTCGCAACACATTCCTCGCTACACATTCCTCGCAACACATCCCTCGCACACATTTCTCGCTTGTTTTGTATGTAGAATGGCCTCGCTTCGCTCAACCCTATTCGACCAGAGCTGAGCTGAGCGAGGCTAGGAAAATGAAGTGATTCTATTGGTGGATTTTTTCCTCGCACACCGCTTAGCTACCTCGCACAGCTCTGGTGGATTCTCACCCTTATGGATTTCAACGATTTCAACAAGATTTCTAAAAAATGACTTTTGACAACGTAGAACAAATCCGCCAATGTCTAAATTAGAGTTTTCATTGTGATTTTGCCAGTGTCAGGTTGACTTTGCTTAGTTTCATATGTCACCTCTTCACATTAGGATTAGGTCTGTGCATTAGATCAACAATACATTTTCATCCAGAGCGAGTCCAGAGCCCAGAGCAGACCGAGCAGACAATCCACCTTCGAGCAACGCATAACACAACAATCCACGAAGTAACAAAATAGTGGACGAAGGCCTGCGACAGGATACGCTATAAGGCACGATTTCCCGTGTTCAAAAATCTACAACAAGATAACTTCGCATGTTTTGCTTGCCACGATCCCAATTTATCTGGGTTGGTGCCACATCTTCTTCTTCTTTCTTTTCTTTTTCGTGTGGGACACCGAGTCGTTCAACGACCCGATGAACCCTGGTGTCAGAGTTTTTCAACCGCCTACTGCAAGTAGCAGGCCTCTGACATGGTTGTGTAACGACCGCCATCATAGACAGCAACCGGGACCGACGGCTTCACGTGCCCATCCGAAGCACGGAACCATCTTACTTGCGGACAATCAGGTGGTTCAGCCTGCAATGTCCTAACCAGACTGGGAACAAATTCACAAAGTGATAAATATCAACTTTGTGAGTGACCCCACCGGGAATTGAACCCGGAACCTTTGCGTGGCAGGCAGGCATACTAACCACTGCGCCACATCGGCTGTCATCTTCTTCTTTACATCGCATAAATCTTTAAATATATTTTACTACCTATAAACCACAAAAAATGCTGGAAATGTTTTTGCTACTACATAGCTCGCAATAAATTAAATACTTCTAGCTACCGTAAGGACACTTTTAATCATAAACTATATCTACAGTGTAATGGGATGGTTTACTACTTGAACACTCAGATTTAAGAATTGTTAACTTTCAGCATATTAGCATAAAAATTAAAACACATAGGTAAGTTTTAATGTATTCTGTCATAATCATAATTAAAAATCCTTTTAGTTGACTAGGTGTCCCACACGAACGATAGGCGCAAACTCCACCAAAAAGACGAAGGGCATAGGACGTAAGAATGATAGTTGACAGACAAGTGATCGTCAAATATTCTTCTTAGTTTTTAACGCTAGCTGTCATAGATGCGACGCTTTGGCGGCGCTTGTGTGTGCCTTTGTCAATACTTTTTCGTACATTTTGTATGGAAACGTCGCGATGTCAAACGTCAAGCGTCATGCCCTACGTCCTATGTCCTCTCCATGTCCTCTCTGTGGAGTTTGGGGCATAGACTGAGAGAACAAGATATCATCATCACTACTTGTTACTGACATGAAGTGTTCTTGTGTTTTTTCATAATTTAATTAATGCTGCCAATTATGACGCCAAAGGCACGATGTAGGATGTTTGGTGCCTTAAGAGTTAGTCATGTGTAAAAGTTCGGTTTAAATTAATATTTTTATCATTCTGGTTGTGTTGTTTTCCTTCATGTAGAAACCACGAAATTTTTGATTGCAGTAAACTGTAATAATCCGGTATTACTCGGGGTTTGGGAGGATTCAAACCATTAAATACACCATGGCGATCTTCATAGTTTTGATTTTTACTCCGATATCGTTGCTTTGACTTAAAGTACTTTTCGATTAACTCTGTTTGGCCATCAGGAGAACTTTTCTTTCTAAGATTTGCAGCCTCATTTTTGGAAGGCGAAGGTCCACTCTTAATTTTTCCTTTTGTTTTACTATCGATGACTCCGTTCTCGATAGTTTTATTTACGAATTGATTTTCGTGTTCTTCTGGCAATGAATGAAGTTCTTGCCGTGCGTAGCAAACTTCAAGAGGAAAATGCTTTGACTTTTTATTATTAGTATGTATATTTTTACTGTTATACAAACCTAAGCCTTGATTATCTGTGTCAGGGGCTCGCTCAAAATCACAATTAAATAACATCATTTCTCCTTTTGCTTTGGTTAAATTAGTATGGCTTTCATCTTCAGTAATCCTAATCATATCATTACTATTGAATATCATTTGGCTTTTGTCAGAAATAACTTGTTCCGGATATTTTAATACTTTCAATGAACTATCTGCTAGAAGATCTTTTTCTGCTTTCTCTTTATTTCGCTTTAATAAAGAAAGTATGTCCTCTAGTGAACGGGTAATATTTTTATGCAGGTTGGATAGATCTGAAGTTTTTTCATTTTTCATTAAAGTCATTTCTTGCGAAAGTTCTACTTGTTCGTCGATACTACTTTGTGCTTTTTTTTCTACATATTTTTTCAATCTTGTGAGAGAAAGAGTAACTTTAACTAAATAGCTTAGTTTTTCATTCATATCGTCCAAAACGTGTTGATTGTAGTTTGTCACTTTTTGATTGGTATCAATTGCTTCTTCAATAGTTTTTACTCGTTCAACAAGGCCGTAAAAAACGAGTGATTGATGTTTTTCTGGATTATAAACTTGTACTTTCGAAGATTTCTTCTGCGTGTGTTTGTATTGTGTTGCCAGTGTAGGTGTGTCTGACTTTATCTCGTTTGCAGTTTTTAAAAATTGTTTTATATAGGCATAATTTGGTGAATTATTATTATCTATATTATCATAGCCGAAATTGTTTCGTCGATGATTATACTTATAAATTGTAGAATCCGTACGTTTTAAGAACAATGCTTGCGAAGAAGTCGGGTAACATATAGATATTCTTATGTTACCATGTGGAGATCCAAAAAATTGTATGCGTCGATCAGCATCGTTATCGAAAACTGTATCAATTTTCTTTGGGTTGTGATCTATTAAAATCCTTTGACTCGATTGGAGTTTAGAATTGCTTTTGTGAATATCGTGTGAGAGACTGTCGAAATCAATTGCTTGAACTGGATCGAATTGAGATCTATAATATTCCTCAAGTATAGATTGTGTCAGCTTTATATTTAACGTGTGGTGTTCTCTGCTATATTTTTTTATGACTCCGTGTTCCAATTTTAGTCTTTGTATATAATTTCTCCAGATTGTTGCAGATTTTTCTGTTTCTCTTGCTTTAGCTAGTCTTTTCACTATTTTTTTCAATCTCAATTTGTCCTCTATTGCTTTCTGGGACTGTTTTGCTTTAAATTGTGTTCTTTTAGGTCGGCAATAAGTCATTTTATCAGCATGCTTGTGTTTATTCATATGAGGATACGGGCAACTCCGATGCGAACTTTTCCTATATTCTTGATTTGCTGTACACTTTTCATGGACTAGCTTGATCACTCTATTTTCTGTATAAAGTGGTAGTTTTCTAAGTCTGTTTTTGAAGAAATTAGAAGTGGGGATACCGCTTTTGTTTAACTTGTGCAAGAACTTCGCCCATATGATATTTTTGTACAATTGTGTGCAGCTCTTCCTGTGTATAGAACATTTATTGGAAGATTGATGCAGTTTAAGCAAATGCAGGTTTTGTGAATTGGCAGGTTTTTCCATTTCTAATTTAGTTTTGATCTACGGATATCAGAACTTTAGCCATTAATTCATTTTAATTGTGCTTATAAATCATTTTTTGCCAATTTCCATTAATAGTTTCTGTCTTGGTCTTGTAGCTGTAGAAAACCCAAAGAAAAGAAATATCAGCGTGGCAAAAGTAGGTACAATATATCATGATGCTGATTCAGAGGACTCCATTGTAGTTTTCTGTTATGTGATACATGTGGAAAAGCACGTAAAAGTAAACAATTCAACTCAGCAGTTACACCACTACAACTTTATATTTTCAGTTTCTTTTGCAATTTTTTGTGAAAAAGGCACGTCTTTAAAATAAGCTACCACAATACACAATATTTCAGTCTTGTCATTCACTGTTTGTCAAAAATTACACAATTTTTGACAAGCTGAAAAAGAAGGCAAATGAACGAACGAGGGATGATCTATGGGGAGGAAAGGAGCGCCTTGCGCGCCATCTCCCTAATTTGTGCCATAACCAGTATAAAAATAATAATTTGAACTGTATGTTCTAACACTTCCTTCGAGCAACTCATCTTCCGTCCCGTTCCGAACACTTCTAACCAAGATCCGACCACAAATAAGGAAAACGTTTACCAACATTGGCTCCATAGTAAAACTTGTTCAGTTTCATGGTCTGATCATAAATAATCTTCGAGCAACTCGATCTTCCGTCCCGTTCCGGCTTTCCTCCAAGTAAATAATAATAATAATAAAAAAAACTTTATTTGCCAAAAATCATTATCATACCTGCAAAGTTTTCGGTACACCGTCCCTTACACCCTGTATCATCCCTGTATATGTCCCTAAAGCAGAGGACTCGCTTGACTGTGCTAGAAAAATTTGTCCAGTGCGAGTTCGACTCGCGCACGAATTGATCCGTAATAGGTATGTATAGGTCTAGACCCAGAGATATAGGCCTGATTTGTCTTACCAGGGTTCATCGCGTCATTTGTTGACTTGACGTCACACACTATTTAGCTTCCCTGCTGCAATGTCTCCCTCGTACAAAATTTTAATAGGTAATCTCATTGCATTTTGATGAGGTTTTTACAAGCCTTAGCTCGTTCGCAGGTTGTCTTGTCATACGATTATGTTAATAATATTATAGAATATTCATGGAACAAAAAGACCCATAACGTCGCCTCAGTGCTTATTTGTTCTACCGACCATACAGCGATTCTCGTGTCTAGCGAGTTTCTTCGGATTATAGTATTTAAACCAATCGCTGTTGATTTTGGGAGGTTGACCAAACAAGCACTAATTTAGGAATATCTTCTTCGTGCTTGTTTTATCCTTCTGCAAAAGTCAACACCGATTGTTTAAATAAAATAAAAAGAAACTCGCTGGGTGCGAGGATTGCTGGATGGTCGATAGAACAAATAAGCACTGAGACGACGATATAATATATAAGTATAGTATAAACCTCAGCTCAGAATGAAATTACTATAAGTACTTTATGTTACTTTATTTAACACTGTTGCTTTTGCTTTTCTATTAGTTGTGGTCTGTCATCTGAAATATTAAAATTCAAGACTTCGAACGAAAGGCATGTTAAATTATTGCCTCTACTTACTAAGATATAGAACATTTACAAAAGGTGAGATCAATAAAAAATCCACCCCAATAAACAATTTCAGTATAAAAATTTGTAGAAAGACGCTACGCAGTCAGGGGCAAAATTGAATAATAATATAAGAACGCACAATTAACATAATCGGTTCCCCTCGTCATTTGTTTTGTATAGTTATTCAATTACCCTTATTCAGGCACAAAAGTCAGGTAAATAACTTATAAAATAAAGGACGTCCTTACGAGGGTCACCTTTGGGGTAGAGTAGTGGCCCCAAGAGCTAACCCTGAGAGACTCACTCAGAAAGTCTTCCTACATCATGTTAACCCCCATTTTTCACTAACAGTTGTGTTGTCTGTACAATACCGTCTTAGTTTAAGTGCTCTACCCACGGTTTAAACATTGCTGGTGATGGTTAATGATATTTTTGCGATAGCGATCATATCGAAGGCCTTTGAAAAGAAATTACATCGGTTCCATAAGCAGACGGTATATCAAAGTAAGGTGAAGGTCACCCGCCATGCTGAGTTGCCATGGGTTCCCAACTCATTACCAATCAGCTTTTATTGTAAAACTCTGTAAAATATTTCTCATAAAGGAACGAAGATAAAGAAATAAAATTATAATGAAATTGTTAGCCTACAATGGGATAAAGAAAAGCAAAAAGAGCGTTGTCACCAAAGATGAATATTAGGTTCATAACTCGAGCATTCAAGATGTATCTACACACAATAATATAAAGCCCTTAACAACATTATAAACCAAGGCAATTGGAAAGAAAGAGATGAAGAAACTCTTATTTCGGGAACTGAAGGAGGAAAGAGAGGGATGATGTCATTGTGTTTACATAATGGTCTGTCTACATGCGATTGTGCCCCGAACACACGAGACGATTTTTTATTCCATTTGATCTTATTATTCATAGGTAAGCATTATCGTATCGCGACCAGTTTTGGGTTCTGTGCGTTTAAATATGTTAGGGTTCCCTGGGTTTTCAAGAACCCTTTGATATACGATAAGTTATGTATGAATGAAATTATGGCGACCCGTCAAAACTTGGTAATAACTTCACCTTTTTTTTAACGAAACTTTAAGCTAATACATGAAAAGCTTAAAATTCAAAACATTTCGTGCACAGTTAGTCGGCCTTATTGCCATCACACAATTTCTTCCAGGAGTTCATGCTGTCATCTTTCCTAGCTCTTTCGTAGAACTTTTAAACTAGCCAGCTATCAGTTCCATACTTTCGTCTTTCGAAAGGTGTACATTCAGCGACCTCATACTATAAAAGAGTGACGAAAGAGCTACGAAAGCATGAACGAAAACCTGGCAACTTAGGCACAGAAAAAGTTTCTGCAGCAGCGGAAGCTAGTTTACGATTTTCCTACGGAACCTTCGTTGCGAACCAGCAATCCACTCATGCCAGTTTTTTTTCACGCCGCGTCTGTGAGGAATGCAATGTCCAGGAGATTACGCGGCGTCTCAAAGTGCAAGCCCTGCGGAACACCCTCGTTACCATGGCAACTATTATTCTAGAATCAATAGGTACCTTTCGGCTAGTGTTGCTGAACTATCGATACTGCTATTATCGACAGCTTTCATTCAGAAAACCAAACCATATACCATTGATATCATCGATTGTACGATGACGATTCTACATACTTTCGGTAAATAATAAATTGTTCTGCTACGTTTTCGAGTGACCCAGTGAAGTCTGGTGACAGAGCTTTTCAACTACTACAAGTGGCAGGCCTCTGACATGGTTGTGTAACGACCGCCGTTTATGTAATCAAATCATAGTCAGCAACCGGGACTGACGACGACTTCACGTGCACTCCATTTGTTAGCAAGACGCAAGAGGGTATCTTGCTTTTCAGACGATCAGGTGGTTCAGCCTGCAATCTCTTAATCAGACTGGGAACAAATCCACAAAGTGATCAATATCAACTTTGCGAGTGACTCACTTTAAGTCAAACCCGAAACCTGAACTTTCTGCGTCACAGGCAGTCGCACTTGCGCCACATTGTCTGTCAATGAAAGCGTGAAATATCGATAACTATAACTACATAATCGATACTCCACTATCAATATCAACACTAGCTAGCATCAATAGGAACCTTCAAACAGCCTCTTTCCATGAATCCAATTGTTGAAATCGTTGTAAATATTTGGGATATTTCCATTGATAAAACGTTACAAGTTTTACAAGATTTTTGTAAATGTTATTTTTAAAATGTTAGTTTTATGGTAGAGTGTTATTAAGCGTCTTTGAAAAAAGGGTCTCATCAATTTCAGACAGCTTTTCCGAGGAACTATGCATTTGATATGATAAGGTATGTATGATACTTAGATAACACTGAATAAGTACTTAGATTATAGTCTAAACTCCCATTGACAAAGTCTTACCTCATAAGTCTACCGATTGAAAGTATGCTATAACGATAGATCATGTTTAGGAGGTTATAACATTGTATGGGTGGCCATCCGAAATCCTGGCAGGTTCTTTTTTATCCGACTTAAAAAACCTATTTTATTTCCAAAATTTACATCACACAGGTTTACCGTTCAAAACGTATACCCTTCTAAAGAAACACCTTTGGCGATGAGAACCCGCTTATATAGGTTGCCAGCTCCGACATTGGCAGTTTCCATGGTCAGCCACTTTTTACGGGCTAAAAAATGAACATATACATAAAATGAACATAGATATTGCTACGCAATAGTACCTAGAGGCGCGCGACATGACATCTGTCAGACAAGCGATCGTCAGTCGTTATCGATGCGACGCGCGTAGCGTATCATGTGTGTAACTTTGTGTCTTCTGTTGCATTTTTATATGGAAACTGTTTCAAGCGTCGCGATGTCGCACGCCTCCATGGATCACTTGTTTGACAGATGCCATCCCACGCGTCTCGACGCTCGTCTCATCTGTGGGGCTTGCCCCTAACTAAGGGGTGCTGTCTACCTTGCTCTTCTTCGAGTGGGACATCAAGCCGTCTTACGACCCTTTCTACCTATGACCATGACATGTATTTTTGAAACTGATAAGCTTTCCATACGTTGGGTCTAATGGCAGATTACTTTACCAAGGTTTTTTTCGGAACCTAAAGCCTTTTCACCAAGCGTGCTATATCCGTCTTCCTACACCAAACGCAGTATTAAAAAAAAAATACTAAAATTATTTACCGCCAACAAATTCCTTAGCTCGCCTACATCATTCTCGCTTCTTGGTTTGTTTGGGATTTGGCCCAATTATTTGCGTACGAAAGTATTTTCCAATCAAAATTCCTTTGCCTAACGAGTCAAGGACGGGTGGAATACCATACCACACGGTCCCAGGCTGAGGATTAGGTGCTTATTTAGACATACATACATATATCACGACTATATTGCGCGGGGTAGGCAGAGCGTAAAAGGCTGTAAAAAACGGCCCATATACCACGTCTGATTTGACGTCTGATAAAAGTTTGAGAGTCATTCAGAAGACTGTGTATCGCCATAGCGACAAGTTGTCAGTCTGTCGCCTAAAATTGGAATACACATCAACTCAAATCCCTTAGACGAGTCGCGCAACACTCACGGGAAAGATAATTATGGGGTGATGCTATTCTAATCCGGTACTTATGGCGATTTATTTGCTGTATTAGATACGAATAGGAAAAACACAAAGTCAGTTTAATTGTAAACCAAATTCACAATTTTGTGAACGACGAAAGCTTTTTCTTTGCCTATCTACCTACATAGGTTTAAAGTAGAAAACTGACCTTTGACTAAATTCAGCTCTGTAAAAGCATGAACCAAAATAATACCCTCAGAGGCGCTCGGATATGGTCTTTGGACTACATTTGAATACATTTTTAATGGTTTGTGTTCGTCCACGCCCACCGCCTTGATTAAAATGCCACCCTTTAAGACGAGGAATGTATGAGCTATGTGTTACCTCTTAACTCTTATGTTGATGTGTAAAATAATAATAAATTCTTTGGAACGTAAAAGGTACCTACAGACACTTTTGGTACGTAAAGGGTACCTACGGACACAAAATAGAGAGTAGGTATACAGAAGGTTCACCCGACCCTTTTTAGGATTTTCGCGACTATCAAATTGTAACAGGGGCTTCCTGTCATACATCTCAAAGAACAAGGATATCAAAACAGCAAAATCTACTGAGCCAATTTTAATTCAAAAAATATGACGTTCGTGGCAACCAGCTTCCCCTGACATTCCAGTTTTTTCAGTTAAAGCTAGGTAGCGTCAAAATGTCGCTAGTACTGAGTGAGCCATCTGTAAAGGCGCCGCCGCCTGCGCCGTTTCCCTAATTTGTGCTACAGACACCCACGTAAAAGAAATGGGGTAATGCTGTTTTAAGCCGGCATCACACGGTCCAACATTGGGTGAGAATATTTAATTTAATAGCCATAAAGTCCATAAAAGCCTATAAAGAGCATAAAAGGCGCTACGATCCGGGGGGGCCGATGCCGTGTGGGAAACTGGGATCTAGGGATGCAGATTGATCAAACTATCGATATCGATCGATATATACCTATCGCGATCAGTCGATATAGATATTTCGACTTAAGACTCTGATATATCAATATCCCTATTATCGTTATTACTTTAAAGTTAAGTAAATCATTAAAATAAAATGTTTACACTTTTGTGGATTACATGTGCCTATCGGTTTTATATTTGATTTCGATTTTTAAGACTTTTTGATATCGATATGTATGACTCTTCGTTATGTCGAGGCGTATACCTATCGGTGTCTTTCGGCGTCTGTATGTCGATATTTTTCTCATCGCTTTGTCTTTGCATCCCTATATAGAGGGGGAAGTAAGTGCGTGCCGGTGACACTGTGCCTCACAGTAGTGTACAGCTACGAGAATTTTTGTACGGGTCAGTTTTAGACTACGCGATTTACAAGTCATCAATGTCATCATCATCATCTTCCTGCCCTTATCCCAAATCAGTTGGGGTCAAAGCAATATATTTTGTTTTTTGTGCAATTTTTATCGTGTCTAGCATATATATTTTGCAAATATTAGGTATTTCCCATCAGATTAGTGCCTATGCCTTCTTTAAATGATCTTTTGCTAGTGTAGTCAATAGACAGACAGGCCCTCCATCGCAAGTTATAAAAACCCTTAAAAAACTTGACCGACTGGACACCAAAATGGGATAGCATCGATCTCAAACAACTTTATATGTTTTTTTCAAAACATTTTTTACATCAAAACAATGCGTCGGTAAACGATAATTAAAAGTGGAGGTTCCAGCGCCTCTGTCAGATTTTTTCCTTTTTTTAGCCGATTATATAAAGGAGGTTGTCCGAATACAACTTTTGTAGCAAGTCAGAATACATACATAGTTTGATGCGTTAGTCCCTACACGCTTTTTGAGATTCTGAGCAAATGTGCAAACAAAAATGTGTTGTACGATTGTCCTTGACGATCCTAAAATGTACCTACCCTAAACCGATGTAGTCAGGCTATTCGGTTTACATACACATACAAGTAATAGGTATATCACGCCCTTAGATCACGCCTATGTCCTTTGCGGAGTCACAAAATCTTAGAGTATAATTATCTAAGCACAGAATACATATTAGTTCTAGGCGGAGAAGATAGAGCGTAAACGGCTGTAAAAAGACGGCCATTTGATGACTGTGTATCGTTATCGTCATAGTGACAGGTTGTCAGCCTGTCGCCTAAAATTGCAATACACTTCAGCGCTCAAATCCCTTAGTTGCTTCTTACGATACCTACCCACGGGAAAGATATGGGGTGATGCTAAGCCCACGGCAAAGTAGCAGAAGCTTCTAGGTCGTCTACGTCGCAATAAATTTCATCAAAATTATTCTCTTGACAGATGAAAAAAAAACCTTTATTGTGATGAGAAGTCGGTTTATTTTTTAGTAAATTATGACTACTTTTTTTCTGTCTGCATTCTTTTTTTTATTTTGGCATCTAATCGAATTGCCTTTTACGGGTCTGACTAATTGATTGGTTTAGTGTTGATTTTATTTTCTTATCTTTAAAGATAATATCTTGTGAAATGGAGGTTGGATTTTAACTGTTTCTGGATTCTCGCAACTTTGTTTATCGAATGTGTTACCTTAATAAATCTTTTGTTTTATCATGTTAATTGTTCTTATAAGACTATATGTTTAAGATAAATTCCTCTTAGGTGACATTATCTTTGCGTTTAACTGTGTACTCTCTGTATTCCTAAAATGTATTCATCTTTTTTTATTGATTATATTTGTGTTGTAATTTTATGCAATATCTGCAATATACGTTTCATCCATTTATCTATCCCGTAAATACCTATAATCGGTAGGTTCTTTCATTATTAGATTTGATTTATTTCTCTGGAAAGTATCTCTACCTATCTACAATTTTGGATTTTACATTTTACAGTTTATGCATAAAATTAAGACTGCTCTCGATATTTTTATAACTTAATCAATTCTGCTACTCTGCCCCCTAAAACCAAACGCAGTATTCTTTGCCCTTTCTTTGCCTGAAGTTTAATTAAAGTAGGTCATTCAAATAGGCCATATTTGACAGATGTCAAACCCATACTAGAAGACTTGTCAACAAAGAAAAATGTACCATAAATATTTACATGATTTTGACAGCTGTCAAATATGGTTTACTACATGGGTGGGGTAGAGTGGGGATCACAAGCAATCGTCTCGCAGGACTTTTATATCTTGTTCAACAAATGAACATAGTACAAACTTATGTATCTACGAAGAAAGTGTCATTTAATTTAAACCCCCCATATAGATATAAACAACTGTCTAGGTAAACGGCAATAAAATGCCTACTCAATCTTTACCTTATAAAGAAATGTACCTACAATAAAACTTAAAATTACAGTCAGCTTCACAAGACTGCCACAAATTCCACTGCTAGGTATGAGCATCCTTGTTGGAACGTTTTTTTCTTTCGTATGGTACACCGAGTCGACTAACGACCCTGAAGTTAAGAACACTTTTTTTTCCAACCACATACTACTACTACTAAGCCTCTGACATGGATGTGTTACAATCAAGCACAAAGAGTTGTATTTACAGATAATCTGAATCCCATTTATTGTTTTTTTATAATCTTACAATTCAAGATTGAAATTTACTAACTGTAAAAATTCCTGTAGTGTAAAATATACCTCCAATCAATTGCAAAATTCACTAACGCGTACACACACCCTTATCTATGTCCACATTCACGTTGTTTGACAAACAGCCGGCGGCCTGCGCCCGCGCCGACTTTCCCGTAACGCCGATACGTGACCGAAGATCGATAACGCCGCTACCAACACAAAAACTACACACAAATCTACCTCTAATACACACCAGATACTATACATTGACGAGCATGAACACAATGTAGACGATGAAATAGATAGAAACAGAGCAGTGGATGACGAAACGAGCGATAAAGACGCAAACACTGACGACGCTTTAAAAAGCGATAAAAGAATCGACCCGGGGGGTTCGCGGCAGGTATCTGGACAGAATGAAGAGAAAAAAGAGAAAATTAAAAAAATAAGACAAGTGCCAGCAAGTGGCGCGCGTGACGTGACGACGGAGCTGGTGGGAAAAATACCAGCGGCCGTACACAATTGTCAGTTGTAAACAATATGCGGAGACGAAAAGGAATGTTCCTGGCGATATACGTATGATTGATGAATGATACGGGTATGCAAAAGTTTCTACGGAAGAAAGGCGATCGCGAAATTGTTTGTATAGGTATAATATGTATTGTAATATTGCAACACAGTGTACTTAAGTACTAATACGGGAATCAGAACGGTTGTTTTTATTAAAATCGGGATAATTGAATATCGGGATTTTAGTATTGATTGGTTTTCACCAGCATAAAGCACAGTCGCGTCATTTTAGATTAAGATTTTTGATTTCACATCTTCAATTTAAGCGTCGAAACACCTCTGCCTATGCGTAAAACCTAACTTGAAAAGAGGCCTCATTTTCTTACGTTTAATCCACCAATACAGATAGATTATTTTTTTTAAATTCTTATAAGCAAATGACTCTATCCCAATCACAATGGAACCATCTGTCGCGAAATCTAACTATACACTTTTACCAACACAGTAATAGCTTTAATGGTCCATACAATCGGCATCAAAGCAAATACAACAACGCCGCCTTCTAATTTCTAATCCCAAACGATCAGCCACGCCTATCAGCCCGTGATTTGACTCCTATCACCATCACTAGCCACCCCGGTGGTCCTAACATCAAATATTTGCGCTACACTCCTTTATGGATCATTCAGATCGTCCACCTTGTAATTACTGTTGCCGAAATGTTTGGCCGTAACCAAATCATCTTCATTTTTTGTCATATTGCCACCTTTAGTTGCGCAACTGTTTGGTGCATTATGTTCTTTGTTATGTTTGTCTTTAGGTGCAGGTTTGTTTGTGTGGTGTTTGTCAAGGAACTTATTATGTGTAAATGATAAGGCGGCTTCGCTGACCAGTTCAAAGTCTGTGGAGTCGTCTCGGGGCGGGGTTGAGGTGATCACTGTTTGATTTGAAGGTCCGAGTTGTGTTTTTTAACAAATTAGCGCCGATTTGTTCGCGGCCTCATTTTCGTGATGGGTTTTGGATTGAGTTGCCTATGTGGTCATTTTTCATGTTTTTCGGGTGTTTGTGTGGTCCGACATACCGATACATCATCACGTTTTTGAGACTGACGTCGAAAAATTGGGTTATTCCGTCTGTCTGCTTATAGAGTGAATCATTAGACCAGCATACTGTGCTAGGGTCAAAACCTCGGAACGAAATTCATTCGCGGAATTTTGGATTGTTTTAATACATTAAATCAATGATTTTGGAAGCAAGTTGGCATTTTCCTTTCCTAAATCATCTAAAATTCCACTACCGGTTTATACCCGGGTTACCTCTACGGCTTCTTAGCCTAGAGCTTGTATGAAGGTACGGTCCCATCCGGAAGATGGCGTGAAACTTGGCATGCACGTAGCTTTGACACGTATAATTAATAATTTCGGGGGGGACAGGCTGTCAAATGAATGTTTCCCCCCCTCTCCCCCCCTTTTGTGTCCCTAATTTCAGTTATTTTGCTTTAATTCGAAAACGGTTAAAGTTACATGAAAACTTCCAAAGAGTAAAATATTCTTCATTAAATTCTGCACCACAATTGTCTTTAAAGTACGTTAATAGGACTTATAGTTTACAAGTTATGCTTCTGTGAAATTCATCATTTTTTTGAAGTTGACCTCAAGCTCTGAATTAGCCATAAGTACTTTGTGACAGAATATTCTATAAAACTTGGTATTGGCGTTTGTTAGTTAAGTAGTCTTCAAAGGAAATCCATAGACACTACACTTCATTCGTGCCTGTGAGGGTGGGGGGAGGGGGGCAAAGTTTATATTTTTGGAGCTGAACTTGAGGACTTCTGACTACTAAGGTACATATGAGAGGATAACTTTGGTATCATTTTCGGGTAAACCAAGGACGAGGTATTTATTTTTGGGAAGGATTTTGGTACCTCCCATACAAAAATATGTATATATTAGGCAAAACAGAAAAAAAACTACATTATTTTTCATTTAAACGCTGTTTTCTTCTTGACCTTGGGACATATTCATAAAAAAATAGCACATGCTGGAAGCCACACTCACCCAAATTACAAAACCATATTTGATTTTCGAAATAGCAAGAAAATGCTTAGCCTACAGGAGCCTAAATATTTTTACAAAGTTATGTTTGTAGCTGCTAAACTCTCAAGCTCATTGATTTTATATGCAAAAATAAGATTACCAACCGCAAAAACATATTTCTCAATTGTCGCCAAACCATACCAGATGGAGAAATGCCTTCATCGCAAAAGTTGTTCATAATGATGAGTTGTCTTTGTTGGCATATAGGAATTGAGGATCTGGAGTACCTGATGTGGAACATCAATAGCCCACCTGTTACATAGTTTAACTGGACTGTTGATGTTCCACATCAGGTACTCCAGATCCTCAATTTCTATATGCCAACAAAGACAACCTATCACTATGAACAACTTTTGCTATGAAGGCATTTCCCTATCTGGTATGATTTAGCGACAATTGAGAAATATTATTTTGCGGTTGGTAATCTTATTTTTGCATATAAAATCAATGAGCTTGAGAGTTTAGCAGCTACAAACATAACTTTGTAAAAATGTTTAGGCTCCTGTAGGCTGAGCATTTTCTTACTATTTCGAAAATCAAATATGGTTTTGTAATTTGGGTGAGTGTGGCTTCCAGCATGTGCTATTTTTTTATGAATATGTCCCAAGGTCAAGAAGAAAACAGCGTTTAAATGAAAAATAATGTAGTTTTTTTTCTGTTTTGCCTAATATATACATATTTTTGTATGGGAGGTACCAAAATCCTTCCCAAAAATAAATACCTCGTCCTTGGTTTACCCGAAAATGATACCAAAGTTATCCTCTCATATGTACCTTAGTAGTCAGAAGTCCTCAAGTTCAGCTCCAAAAATATAAACTTTGCCCCCCTCCCCCCACCCTCACAGGCACGAATGAAGTGTAGTGTCTATGGATTTCCTTTGAAGACTACTTAACTAACAAACGCCAATACCAAGTTTTATAGAATATTCTGTCACAAAGTACTTATGGCTAATTCAGAGCTTGAGGTCAACTTCAAAAAAATGATGAATTTCACAGAAGCATAACTTGTAAACTATAAGTCCTATTAACGTACTTTAAAGACAATTGTGGTGCAGAATTTAATGAAGAATATTTTACTCTTTGGAAGTTTTCATGTAACTTCAACCGTTTTCGCATAAAAGCAAAATAACTGAAATTAGGGACACAAAAGGGGGGGAGAGGGGGGGAAACATTCATTTGACAGCCTGTCCCCCCCGAAATTATTAATTATACGTGTCAAAGCTACGTGCATGCCAAGTTTCACGCCATCTTCCGGATGGGACTGTACTCACGACTAACAAGCCGTACTATAATGATTTTTCATATAATTCGCCTAGAAATCTTTATTTGTTCGCTGTCTGTCTATCCATTTGTCACATCCAGCGCGCCACATTAGCCTATAGGCAGTCCACTGCTGGACGTAGATCATCTCCAGGGTACGCCTTACAGCACGATTCCCGGTTTTGTCGTCTCTATTCAATCTCTATTATATTTTATGTTGTCATTCTTGTAAGCGGTATGTACCCGAGCATTGCCTCCCAAAACTCTGTTGAGGTCAGGAGGGCCTACGACAACATCCCGTGACGTCACGTCCGCTTCCTCCCAGCTGATGTCCGCTCGTCCGCTCGTCCGCTCGTTCGCTCGTCCGTTCGTCCGTCAGTCACGTGCCAGAAACACAATGACGGCGAAAGTAGATATTACTCATGTTGGGGGATGCGATATAAATTATTTATAAACTAATTTGTTTTAGTGTAGGAGAGCCGTTACAAAATGAGCCAACAAAACAGATCTTAGAAGAGAAGTAGCTTTTCACGTTTCTCCGTCTGTCTGTCATGCATGGATACCGCTCCGAAAGCAAGCAACGGATTTTGATGCATTGTAGTATAAACAAATATATAATACATATCGGGAAAACGTCATTCCCATGGCAAAACGTTTTATATCAACGGGAAACGGTTAGCAAAGGGTGCAACTGCTAGGCAAGCGTCTATAGATGTTTTAAAACTTCGACTACTATACAAGATGAGTATAAATTAATGATGAAACACAAAAGAAAGAAAGTTAAATAAATACCATTCAAATACAGACAATGTATGTATGAATGAAATTCTTAGCGTTTGGTTTAGGTTAAAAACGATAATATGTAGAGTCCCGCATATAAGAATAAATAGTTAAGTTTTCATTTGCATTCGCGGCCGTATGGAGATCATATAGCCCTCCCTTTCCCACTTGGTGGTAAACTCTAGTGAGAAAAAGCACCATATTATGAATGCGCAAGCAAAGGCAACGAGTGATCTTTTCGACTATAATCATCATCTTCCTGCCCCAATCCCAAATCAATTGGGGGCGGCAAACGAGCGCGTATAGCTACATAGGTCATATCGATCAAAAACCTTTTAAAATTCAAAGACGTCTGTCGCCTATGCCTTGCGCGCTATTGGGAGGAGCGAACAGTGACTCACGCGCAGGATCTGCGCGCGCAGACGAGCTGCTATGCACGAGCTGCGCGCGCGCAGAATAAAAATACAATCACTCGTTTATGCAGGGGGTCCCGGTTATCGCGGTCCAAAGAAAAAATCTAGACTCTGGACATAATAAGCTACCATATTAGAAAAAAAAAAACTTCAATGTTTGAAGAAAAAAAATGGACCTTCCATACTAATTTTGCTGCCTGATAGAGCATCTTGTATGGGAGGTAATTTTTTTTTTTAAATATTAATCAAGTTCTTCTGCTATTTTGGTAGCTTAGGATGTGCGTGCAGAGTCTAGACTTTTTCTTTGGACCACGATAACCGGGACAGCCTTTATTTGCATTATGCTTCGCTTAAAGGTTGTATACTTACATTACTTACTATGATTTGTAAATTTTTTCCGTGCTTTAGAGAGCGTCAGTGCCTGTTGCTGCCGTGATTTGATCTCTCTCCGTGTGGGACACCGAGTCGTCCAACGACTCGAGAAACCCTGGTGTCAGAGTTTTACAACCGCCAACTACAAATATCAGGCGTCTGACATGGTTGTGTATAACGAGCCCCGTCTGAGTAATCTTAAATGTCTCATAGACAGCAACCGGGACCGACGGCTTAACGTATATACCCTCCAAAGCACGGAAACATTTTACAGAATTAGTATGTATGCTATCATCATCATCATCTTCCTGCCCTTATCCCAATTACTTGGGGTCGGCGCAACACGTTTTGTTGAACACAAAATCGTGTTGCAAAGGTTTTGGCTCAATTTTACGACCGGCCGCCTACCAGACGTCAACCCTCCTTGGGAATGCTTTTGTGGTGGATTAACCGCCACCATACGGTTGGCCCTGGCTGTTTGGGTCGGGTTTATCCGTTTAAAGTAGGTACGCCTGCTGTGTTCCTTGGTAAAAGTGGTTCATATCCAAGGCCTGGTTTTCCCTTTGAAATATCTAGCCTTTTTTTATATCCTGTAAGATAGCTTTCAAATAAATTGCAAGGATTTGCTGCTCCCATAAAAACATTATCTATTAACATTTGGCAGAGTTCCAACTTCCCGATTGATTCTTTCGACAGATGCCATATTAAGGAAACTTTAGGGAACTAACGTGACTAAGGCAAGGATCACACTTAACATCCATTGTTGTGCTATTTTAGCGCATTATCATCATCATCTAATTCCTGCCCTTATCCCAATTACTTGGGGTCGGCGCAACACGTTTTGTTGAACACATAATCGTGTTGCAAAGGATTTGGCTTAATTTTACGACCTGCCGCCTACCAGACGTCCTTGGGAATGCTTTGCAAAATACCTAATCATTGAAAAATTATGTACCTGCAGGTAATATAGCCTATTAATTGAACACAACAAAAAGAATTTTGTGAAATCAGTCATAGTCACAGGAATGCGCATTTAAAAGGATAGCAACGTAAAGGCACGTACAGAATAGTTTTTTTCGACAATCTTCTACAATTCGCACTGTCCAAAGGTAGGCGGTATTTCAGGGGCAAGCACGTACGGTAACGCCTTTAGAACGAGTATTTATTTATTTATTGTAATGGCAACACCTTCTGGGAAGAGTTTATTGTGTTTTGTGTGTCCAAACGTGGCAGTCGGCCCGTCTGATGTGGCGCGGTGTGCGATCGCCTTTACAAATAGTTTGGTAGAGAACTGAGATCTTTAAGATATTATGTGATAGCATTATCTATCACTATACCTTCTTAATAAAATGCGTTATGTGTGATGCTGATGATGATGCGGCCGTGCGGCAGCGGCTAAGAATACTGCCACCCCTAGTCCACTCAGGTTGTTTCGTAAAAGGCGACGTAGAATTTTTGACCTCGGCTGAATATCTATCGACTATGGTCAACCGCATGGTAGCGGTGATAGGTACACCTATCTACAGCATTCCCAAAGAGGGATGCAGATGCTCCACAGATGTTACGATACGTTTTATAATGTAACAATTTATAATGTAATCTAATCAATCAATACTTAGCTAAGTAATTACATAAATTGAATCATCATCTTCCTCCCCTTATCACAATTACTTGGGGTCGGCACAACACGTTTTGTTGAACACTAAATTGTGTTGCAAAGGATTTGGCTTAATTTTACGACCGGCCGCCTACCAGACGTCATCTCTCCTTGGGAATGCTTTTGTGGTGGTTGAACCGCCACCATACGATTGGCCCTGGTTGTTTGGGTCGGGTTAATCCCACAGTCGCCTCTAACGACCCCCACGGGAAGAGAGGGGGTGGTGCTATTCTACTCTGCCAGCACCACACGGCATTATATAACTTGAATAAGATACAATAAACTAGATCCGACCTCGTATGCGCGTGCGCAGGTCGGCTCGGAATGCGCAGTGAGTGAATCACGGGCGGGATCTAAAATAAACACTCATTGATTGAAGGATTCCACTTCCATGAGTTACTACATACCGGCTGATACCTGCATTGTACCTATTTTCATATAATAAGTATGTCTATGTTGGTAGAATTTACTACGCCTCTCTTTACTATCTAACTAAAACCTACATCATTTCTGTGGCCATTAAGAGTCCAAATTGTGGCTAAGTATTTGGAAAAGTTGAGGCCTTCTTAAGCGAACGAGGCCATTAGGTGATTGTGATTTTGCCTAGGCTAAAATATAACTTTTTTTCCATTTGCAAGGAAACATGCATTTCATTTTGCATTCAAAACATGATACATTTTGAAACTTTACAACTTCCGAGCAAGCAGCATTTATTGGAGTTGTTTACATACCATTTGAGAAAAGAACGTATGCAAAGTCTAGACCTCCATTTTAAACTATAGATAGACTACTTAGTACTATGTAGGCTACATAGTTCGATCCATTGATAGATATGCCGCTCCTGCGTCACTATTTCCTAGCCATAAGGATGTAAATTTGCAACCGATTATCATATTCATCAATGAATTACACTCATAAGGCTTTGGAATAATAAAACGTAGATAAAGGTGTGTCCGTTTGTACGTTATTTTTGCGCAGCGTAAAGAAAATGCGATTTTCCGCCTTATTTTCATATATATACGGTTTAAGTTAGATGTTTTGACAGATGCACAAACGGACGCTACGTATAACTATGGAAACTATGATTGTACTGTGGAAACGACCGTACTACCAAAGGTAGAAATTCCTACAATCCAGGGACTACAACCATACATCCCTTTGTTAATAATTTAGGCTAGAAACACGACCTCGATCGGTCGAGGACCCTGAAGGTCGTCAATTGTTCCCAGTAAGGAGCCCTCCATATAACATTACGCCATTTTATAGAGGTTTCATAAGTGGCTAAGTGGCTCTACTTTGAGTCGCCGGTACGAGTATCTTTTGATACTCATTGAATACCGAGGTTATACGTTCAATAACTCGGAATCTATTAAAAATCATGGAACATACATACATAGGGGTGATTCTGATACCCCTCACCACAAGGTATTCGAATTTTGTTTTCGATGTCACTCCTTGGTTGACCCTGTATGTTGATGATGTAGCGCGTAGAAAATCTTTTCGACAAACACTCTTTTCTAACCTTTCTTCTCTTTCTCCCACAGTGCGAGGAGTCCATGTCAGCTGGCGACATGTGCGTGTCAGCAGCCCGAGCTGGTCCGTCTGCGCGGTGGCACCCAGCCTGCTTCGTCTGCTCAGCCTGCCAGGAGCTCCTGGTAGACCTGGTGTACTTCTGGAAGGAGGGGAGACTGTACTGCGGTCGGCATCACGCCGAGGCGTTGAAGCCAAGATGTTCTGCGTGCGATGAGGTAAGAAACTTGTCTTTTTGTCTCATGGTTTCTTAGGCTGGTATCCAGCCTGCTTCGTCTGCTCAGCCTGCCAAGAACTGCTGGTGGACCTGGTGTACTTCTGGAAGGAGGGAAGATTGTATTGTGGCAGATATCACGCTGAGGCGTTGAAGCCAAGATGTTCTGCATGCGATGAGGTAAGAGAAGCTTATCTTTTTGTCGGTTTCTTAGTGGGCCTGTACCAGCGGGCTTCGTCTGCTCAGCCTGCCAGGAACTGCTGGTGGATCCGGTGTACTTCTGGAAGGAAGGAAGATTGTACTGCGGCAGACATCACGCGGAAGCATTGAAGCCTAGATGCTCTGCTTGCGATGAGGTAAGAGAAGCTTATCATTTCCTCTTGTGGTTTTTTAGTAGGCTGGTATCTATCCTGCTTCGTCTGCTCAGCCTGCCAAGAACTGCTGGTGGATCTGGTGTACTTCTGGAAGGAAGGAAGACTATACTGTGGCAGACATCACGCTGAGGCATTGAAACCAAGATGTTCTGCGTGCGATGAGGTAAGAAAAGCTTATCTTTTTGTCAGTTTCTTACCTTGGCAAAGACACAAAACGGTCAAAATAGAAACAGTTGGAATAGATCTACACTGTGCATTGATTGGCTATGGGTTGAAGAAGAAGGTAAGAGAGACTATTGTATTTTTGTCTCATGGTTTCTTAGTGGGCTGGTATCCAGCCAGCTGCTTAGCTTGCCAAGACGACGATGATGTATGAAAACCTCCTAACTACATAGGATTTCCATTGTAGATAGGAAGTTTTCATATATCATCGTCGAAGAGTTATTAGTAGATCTGTGCTTGTAGTGTACTTACTTCTAGTAGGAGCGGCTAAACGCCTATTCCCCTTCCGTCCAGATAATTGATGGATGATACTTCAGGATCACGTTTTTAAAGTGGACAACAATAAATAATAGGTATATTCGTGTGGAACAGAGATATTAGGTACACACCGTAAAAACCTACTTACATTTTGGTAGAAAATTGCGTTTGTTATTTGAAAAAATAAATTTAAATTAATTTTGCACTACCAATTAAAAACAATTCGACTGCAAAACAATACTTCCATAAAATATCTTGCGCAAAACATCAGCCACAAATTCACAAATAAAATAAATAAATAAAAAAAAAAAAAAAAAAAAAAAAAAATTCTTTATTTCAGACTTTTAAATCCATAGTTTTACATTTTAGGCAAGATTTTGTAATATCTAGTGTCAGGTACAAGTGTTTATCATTAGTTGTTATTTAAAATTACAGATACATAGTTTAGTTTAGGTATTTAATTTCAAACAGTAGGTACATAGTTATATTTGTAGGCAAAAGTTTTTATAGCTAAGGTTAGGTATGTAGTGTTTAGCTTAGTTAATTGTTATTTAAAATTTCCAAAAGAATTTACTTAATTTTTAGACTTTTACATCCATAGTTTAAATAGTTATTTATTTAAATGTTCCTTACATAGAGATATGTCCTTGAAATACTTTACAGATATGGGTTTGTAATGAGCATATTTTGGTGCACCTTCGACCAATGTATTACAAAAGGGCTGTCAAATCTACCAGCAATCAAGCTCAGAATACTGTTGGCGCTGCCCCGAGTTCTCTGCAGTGCAGCCGCGCATCGCTTGCGGATCGTGGCATGAAAGTCATCAACATGAGCGTCCGCAAACATGCCCGACGCACTGCACCATCGCGGCAGCCCCAACAGCATTCTAAAAGCATTATTATATTGGACTCGTAAGGAGTTCCACGACTTTTTTACAATAATTTGTCCACAGGCTACATGTATATAGTGAAGTACAATAAGCCCTGAACAGCGTTACCTTGACCTGAGCAGAACTGTACTTAAATCTTTGAACAATCATATTTGCCCTGACTGCCAACGCTCTGCGCTCTCTATCCATATCCATATCATCGCTCAGATCCTCAGTCACAATATGACCTAGGTACTTAAAGAATTTTACTCTATTCAATGGAGCACCATTTAAAGTAATATCTGGTACATGTGAGGGACACTTTTTTGCCTGCTTTAAATACCATATATTCACTCTTTGCTGTATTATATTTAAGACCGTGTTGGGCAGCATATTCCTCACATGCACCTAGTAACCTCCTAAGTCCACTGACCGAAGGGCTGAGCAGAACCATGTCATCAGCATAACTAATATTGTTTATACATATGCCGTCTATGTGACATCCAACATGCATTCTGCTCAGCTCCTCGATCAGATCATTTACATAGACATTAAACAGAGTTGGGGATGTCAACCCGCCCTGCCTTACCCCACATTTCATGCTATACATTTCCGATGAGACACTGCCCCACCTTACACTATTTGTTTGGTTAGAATACCAGTATTTAAGCACTTGAATTAGTTCTTTAGGTAGATTACATTTTTCCAGCTTTTTCCATAATATGTCATATTGTACAAGATCAAAAGCCTTAGATAGATCTAAAAAGCAGGCATATATTGGTGTTTCTCTAGATGTATAATATTTTACAGTGTTCTTCAGACTTAATATAGCACTTTCAGTTGAAAGCCCTGGCCTGAAGCCAAACTGGGCATCATTAATTTTCACATATTTGCATAATTCTTTATTAATAAGACTATCAAATATCTTGGCAATTGTAGTTGCTAAGGAGATAGGTCTGTAGTTAGACTTTGCAGAAATATCTCCTGTTTTGTTCTTTATTATGGGAACAACCAAAGTTTTGGTTAGTTCAGATGGTAGTAGACAAAACGTCCTACCGAAAACGTTGACCCAGATATTATCAACCCCTCTCGGCGAGGAACACACATAACAAACGTTTGTGCGTTATTCTATCTACCACCTTATAATATGCTATCTACCACCTTATTTTCAGACAAATTCGGATACCTAATGTGGAAATGGTTTGACAGACGCATCCGGTAGCGCTAAGAATCTCACACTCAACGCTGCGTCGACGGATGCGTCTGTCGAACCGTTTGACACAAATAGTATTTGAGAATACGGTCAAAATTTCCCCCAACGGCCCGTTGTACACTTGAGCAGTACCATTGAGTGTACAACTGGGACAAAATTAGGTATCCCAGTTGTACACTTAATAGTACAGAATACATCATCATCTTCCTGCCCTTATCCCAATAACTTGGGGTCGGCACACATGTTGAACACAAAATCGTATTGCAAAGGATTTGGCTTAATTTTACGACCGGCCGCCTACCAGACGTCAACCCTCCTTGGGAATGCTTTTGTAGTGGATTAACCGCCATCATACGGTTGGCCCTGGCTGTTTGGGTCGGGTTTATCCCTCGGTCGCCTCTTACTACCCCCACGGGTAGAGAGGGGGTGGTGCTATTCTACTCTGCCGGCACCACACGGCATAGTACCTATAGTCTACAGAATACCTACAGCTAAATACCTATACAAAATGTGCAAAATAATAATTTGCATGCGTTGCGCTAAAAGGACGTTACGTGTGTTTCTCGCCCTCCATCCTTCACTTGAGCCCCCTCCGATCAGCCCTCTGATACTTACCTACCCTCTGATCCGGTTATAACCGGATATTGGCGATAGTAGCACGTGCGCAAGAGTGGCCCGTTTAGCTCGCCGAGTGGTTGTTTTGCGGTTATTTAGTGGATGGGTTAATTTGAATTTGGAATGGGGCGTAATTTTTAACCGCCAGATGAAAATGAACTTGCCGTGTGGTTCCAGCTTAGAATAGCTATCTTTCCCATGGGTGTCGTAAGAAGCGAGTAAGGGATTTGAGAGTTGATGTGTAGGTATTGCAAATTTAGGCTGCAGGCTGACATCCTATCACTATGGTGAAACACAGTTTTCTGAATGACTCTCTTCTGAATAATGTATGTATGAAAATGAAAATCTGCGGGATTTTTCCGAGTTGCGCAAACACAGTCATATCGTGTGGGATAATCAGTCTATTAACGACCCGATAAACCCTAGTAGGAGCATTATTATTTATTCTTATGGTAGGAGGTAGACTGCGAACCCCGTCGGTAAAAGATGTGCATACAAAATGTGGTCGAATCCAGATGGTCATATCTAGATGAGGTCACTTTAAGACGCCTAAAGACATTCAAAGACTATCTTGGAACCGTCTTTCTTACTGTCTCGGACATCAGGTGGTTTACCCCCCCAACCAAACTAGGAACAATAATTGAATACCTACACGAGAGTGATGATGATGACCAATCTACCGGGACTACGGGATGGTGTACCGAAAACTTTGCAGACATGATAAGACCATAAGCTGAAGAACTTTTCCTACGTGGGGAAACGAATATTTTTTGTATGGTGGTCCGATTTTATTTGTCGTACTCGTACTAACATAGCCTCTAAGTGACTATTTGACCCTCGGATTTGACCATAGTATCTCAATCACTATACTTAATTTACATAATTCTTTCTAATACATCTCCCAAACCAACATTCACCCCAATCAAAAATCACTAACCACGTAACCACACTTTCTTTCCTTCAACTTCATTATAACGGCGGCTGTAGATATGTCGATAAGCATACGACTGTTATCGAGGGTCAATGACCTCCCCCCCCCCATTGCCTGCTAGCCAGCTGGGGTAATAAATCAAGTGAATTCCACTGAAACCAGCCCCTTACCCCGGGGTGGATTCTGGTATGTATTTGTCAAAGAAAAGAAAGAAACAAATTTGTTACACATACCTACACATCAAATAACACAAATTATCCTACAACATAACAGTGGTATCAAAAAGGTCTGCGCTTAGCAAAATGCATTGAGAGAACCTCCTTGCGCATACATACATACATACGTACATACATCACGCCTTTATCCCTTGCGGGGTAGGCAGAGCGTCAACGACCGTAAAAGTACGGTCGATACGGGCGATAACGACCGTAATTTTACGGTCGTTATCGCCACGTCGGCCGTTTTAGCTATTGTCGTGTATCGCTATAGTGACAGGTTGTCAGCCTGTCGGCTAAAATTGCAATACACATGATACCCTCGAGTCCTTTAGTCGCTTCTTACGACACCCACAGGAAAGAAATGGGGTGATGCTATTCTAAGCCGGCATCACACGGCCATCTAAGCCGGCATCACACGGCCATCCTTGCGCAGGTTGATTTTTATAACGTCCTGATTTTTTTGCAAGACGGCTAAAGTGGATCAAAGTCTCCTCCTAAAGTCGGAACCTTGCTTGTAAAAACAATAACAACCAACACAATCGTCGATTTAGCAGAATACGAGCCAAAGATTATGTAAGTATGTAGTTATATTTATTGGTTTTGTAGGCTGATTGCCTTTATTCAAAGAACCTACTTAGTAGTTCAGCACAGGGGTTGACGAAAAGTGCGCTTTTATAAAACTGCTGACGCTCTACCAACCCCGCAAGTAACATGGCCTTTACTTTAAAAGCCGTCGAAAAATAACGATGGAGGTTCTCAATTCAACGCAATCCTTTATACGGGGTGTTAGGGACGGTGTAACGAAAACTTTGCAGGCATGATCAGACCATCAAACTGAACAACTTTTACTATGGAGCCAATGGTGGGAAACGAAAAAAAAAACCGACCTTCCATACAAAGTCAGTCAGCTGATCGTGAATTTTGTATGGGAGGAAGGAAAATTTTTTTCGTTTCCCACCATAGTAAAAGTTGTTCAGTTTGATGGTCTGATCATGCCAGCAAAGTTTTCGGTACACCGTCCGTAACACCCTGTATTATATTATTTCTATGATTTCTAATTTTTATCAGAACCCTTAAAGATACCATATCAAGGAAATAAAAAGTGAACGGCTCTCATAATTTTTAAACAAACTAGCTGTACCAACGCAACGTAGTGGGTACGTTTATAACTTGCCCCGAATTGGCAACAATATATTGATATCCTGCTCATATAAATATGATAGAGAAGCAAACAACAGTGTGGCTAATTCGGTATTAATTATTTGCGCAAGTTATACTAACAATTTAAATTTCAAAGTCGTATTTTGATGTTTAAAATCCACCACTTTTAATTTATGAAATTTTAATCATCGAAAGAATTTAACTGTCCGCTAACTCGGGCTAAAATTAAAATTAAAAATCAATTTTCCTTCAATGAAAACTAAATTTTCGCCCGCGCTTTCAACCGCCGCTATTTTTCCGTTTTCCCATGGGAATGGGAATGTTTTCCTGTGGTAAAAAAAAAGTAGCCTCTGTGTTCCAGTTTATTTTCCAAAACCGTAAGAAAATTGGCAGTTAGTAACAAATATCGTGGAACGGGAACCATTACATTACACAGATTGTATCGTATGTCGAAAGATGGCATGGGGAGATAGCGGAAATTGATGATTGATAAAATAATTATCCTTTATTATGGTGCAACGGCGTGGAATGCCAAATTGTACTGTTGCGAAAATACTGTACCTATATTCAAATTAATTATAGGTAGGTATGCATAAAAGTACGGCCGTTCGAATATTTGACTGCTGTCCAACCAATACTAAAGACATGTCAACAAAGAAAATTAGACCTGTCATAGCGTTAACATTATTTTGACAGCTGTAGGTAAAATATGGCCTTTTCGAACGGCCCTACTGTAAGATGGCGGTCATTTATCATAAAGAAAACTCACACCCGACCGACACTTCGCAAGTTAGCAATGACATCAGACATTACGGCAAGGAAATTACAAAACAATCTAGGTGTAAGAGCTGATCTGGATCTGGGGGTACCTGCACAATGGCACGACGGGAGATTGTGGTCAGATAGCCACATTCCCAGGGTCAAATTGAAATCTCAAGCCGAGGAAATGAGGTGGCGCACATTAGGCTTGCTAGTTGGGTGGCAGCCATTTAAAGCGAGACGACCGAGTGTGTAGTGGTAGTGCGGTATTAATAAGGCACTACACTTAAAATACGACCGCTCTAATAAGTCCTATTGACAGCTGTTAAAATCATGCTAATGCTATGACATATACTATTTCTCTTTGTTGACATATCTTATAGGTAGTCTCGTAGGTAGTATAGGATTGACAGCTGTTGTCAAACATGTCCTATTTGAATAGCATAAACAGCAACAGGGACTGACAGCTTACAGTGCTCTCCGAAGCACGGAACCTTCCATCTTACGGACAATTAGGTGATTCAGCCTGTAATGTCCTAACCAAACTGGGAAATGTCTCAGCAAAGATTGAAACAGGGACATCCCGGTCCGGGCACCAAATTAAGATACCTATAATACGGAAATAGTTAAGATTTGCTAAAAATCTAGTTTCTCTTTTCAATATTCTAGTCAGAATACGCCGTGTGAGGCTGGCTTAGATTAGCATCACTCTTATTCTACCCGTAAATGTCGTAAAAAGCGACTAAGGGATAATCATCCAGGGAATGGGCAGCAACGTTCCATGTCAATGCAACATCTTACTCTGCGCTCGCCAATGCGCCTGCCAAGCGTGGTGAGTATGGAAATACCCCCCGATAGGAGGAGGCTGAACTACCAAATTGTCCGAAAAGCAAAATGGTTCCGTGCTTCGGATGGGCACTTTAAGCCGTCGGTCCCGGTTGCTGTCTATGATGGCGGCGGTCGTTACACAACCATGTCAGAGGCCGACTGCTTGCAGTAGGCTGTTGAAAAATTCTGACAGCATGGTTAATCGGGTCGTTGGAAGACTTGGTGTCCCACTCTAAGAAGAAGGAGGAAGCTCATGTCCAGCAGTGGACTGTTGTGGTTGTTATGGTTATGCACTGAATGCTTGCTGCATGCGGCAGTGCAGTAGGCTCGCGTGCTTGGCCCAGCCTTGTCAGTGGGCCGAACTAAGGAGTTCGATGCCAAACAAATTCAGCGGAATAGCTTCGATTCTTGCATACTTATTCTTCCTCTACTACTCAGATTATTCTATAGGGAGTCAAGCAATTTTTTCAGAAACGACTCTCATAATATTTTACAATCGCAATCTACACATTCAGGAATCATGGCGTAGCCTTAGATGAATCTAGCGGATTAGAATAAAAGGCTTTACCACAAAATATGTGCCGTGTGTTTTTATTTATGCTGTAGAACTAGGTACTTAGTAACTCTTTGTGTGTTACCTAAGGCCGCGGTCAACGTTTAACAGAATCATATTTTATTTCATTCCTTATTTCAAAAATAAAAGTGACAGAAAAGAGTGTTTTTAGGTCCTTTTAATTAGCTAAGAGATGTTTACACCAGAATCGCCACCTGTGTTTAGAGCTGCAGTGCGAGCCTTGACATTTCCCCGTGCTTTATGGGGGTGATACTGCATCGGGCTAACATCTAATTACTTACTGACCTTTTCGCTGGTTTTCTGACACAAGGTAGGTACAAAAAAAATGCTCAAAATATTTCAAGGGAACCTTCCGTAAGGCCAAACAGACCTTTCCTTTGGTAAAATTGTTTAGGTTCTTACGCTAGTTCAGCCCCATAAAATATTTTCAGCAATTTTTCAGACCTTTTTCTTTGGGTTAAGTAAGTACCTACCTATACACCCAAAAAAAATAAAGCTCGTTGAACGTTTACTATTTTGTAGAAATTCTCCCAAAGATAGTAATTTGTAACCAAAAAGTTCAAGCTCGTTGTTTGCACTTGGCAGTTATCTAGTTGGCTTGGTATATGAAGAAAGTACATGATAACGTCGTAAGCAAAAAGAACCTACAACCATACAACCGTTTTATGCCACCATAACCATATTCCTGAGGGTTTGGTGATTCAGGGGGATTATACCCCAAATCGCCTGCTTATACAGGGTGTTAGGGACGGTGTAACGAAAACTTTGCAGGCATGATCAGACCATCAAACTGAACAACTTTTATTATGGAGTCAATGGTGAGAACGAAAACAAAATTTCCGACCTCCCATACAAAGTCAGTCAGCTGATCGTGAATTTTGTATGGGAGGTCGGATTTTTTTTTCGTTTGTTTCGGAGAAAATGGAATAAATTTGACATTTTGACGTTGTTTATGAAATCATACTAAACAATTTTCACTACAAGGTGTAAGGGACATCTCTCCGTGTACTAATATGACAGGGTGCATTTAGGTCATGAAACTGAACAACTATCCATAAAACAATTCAGTAAAAGTAAAATATTTTTTGACCTCTTCTTTTACAAAATCACGATCTGCTGACTGCATTTAGTATGGAAAGTCAGTACATTTTTTATGTGGCCAGAATTTGTTTTAAGTGGAAAGATGTTCAGTTTCATGATCCTAATGCACCCTCAGTATTTGGAGAGTTGTTCCTTACATTTTTAGGGTTTCGTAGTCTAACTAGAAACCCTTATAGTTTCGTCATGTCTGTCTGTCTGTCTGTCTGTCTGTCTGTCTGTCTGTCTGTATGCCGCGCCCTCATATCTTCGTCAGTTTTAGAGCTATCGACATGAAATTTGGTGAGAAGATAGATCGTGTTGACCCAAATAAAGAAATGTTAAGAAAAAAATATTTTAAATGTTTTTTGGACCCCCTCCCATACAAGTGAAAGGGGGGCAAAAAATTTTTTTTTCTTCTGCAATATTGAGTAGGGTATCGTTGAATAGGTCTTTTAAAACTAAGGTGAGGTTTCTTTGAAACAAAGTCACTAAAATGTTTCTGTCACGAGATATTTGCTTTTAAAAAGGGCGTTTTTGACCCATAATTTGTTCCAGCTGTAACTTCTAAAGTATAAACGCTAAAAATTTGAAATAAATATGGAATATAGCTTACAATCTGAAGTTACAATGAAATATATAACGAATATTGTACCTTAAAAGGTTTCTGAAAAAATTGAGTTTTTCTATTTGCGGTTGGTCATCATACTGCTGCTAACAAACCAGCAACAAATTAAGTTTGTAATGCTGAAAAACCTAATATTTAAACGTTGACTACGAAACCCTATTTGTGGGCGTGTCTGACACGCTCTTGGCCGGTTTTTTTCAGTGCGATGCTCTGATCAACTTCTCCAATTTACTGCATTTCCTCCGAAACACGGTGTATAGTACATAATACCTACCTATAACCCCAGACTTGGCAACGATTTGAATTTGTAATACGGCTCATAGCTTTATACTTGTCGACATACGCCAATGCGGTAGGGTGACCATGAAGTAACTACTTTGAAGTATGATAAAAGGTTTAGGAAAGTGGCAGGGCAAAAGCAGGGTGGGGGTGGGGATATGTCAGAGAGGGGGGCAGGAATGTGTTCGCTTAGCTCATCATCATTTAGCTGTATTTAGTATTCTTTGATAATATGGTTCCGTGTTTCGCAAAAGTGAAAATATACCATCGCTGGTCCCGAGATCTGTCTATATGTTTTCACACGACACGACCGACAGAAGACTTAGATATTCGTTGTCCCATTCAAACAAAATATCACGCCTATATTCCTTGCGGGGTAGGCAGAGCCTAAACGGCTGTAAAAAACCGCCATGTACAGTCATAATAAAAAGTGCATATAGGCACGCTGAAGTTATGCACTTTTAAAATCGCTTACGATGCATTACGTCTTACTCGCACACTTGCAAAACAACGCGTGCTCTTCGATACTCACTCTTAATAGAACCGCTTTAAATTCAAAACCACAGAACAATCGCTACGATAACGGGTAACGTCAATGCTATATGTCGCAGCGATGTTAATAAAACCAGGTTTTTGACCAAAAACCAAAGACCAGTAGATAACAAAATTAAAACTCTATTTTATCATGAACCTTTATTAATATCGATAATCTATAACAATTTAGGTTTCCGATCAGGAACCTGAACTAGTTTAGGATTAAGTATGATAAATTATTGCCAAAAACATTAATATAATGTAGTCATATCCCGGTCTTTGATTAGGAACCTGAATTGGTTAAAATAATAAAAAAAAATGGCAAAACATAAGTTAAAATTTTGTCCTCTCATGAGCCTAGGTTTTTGGACAAATGCCCAGTTTTGTCCTACCTACGACATAGAATGACGCTGAACGCTGCACGCTGCTGCCTATTCCCTGGATTCATCCCTTAGTTGCCTTTTACAATACCCACGGATGGAAATGGGGTGATGCTATTCTAAGCCGTGAAAATAACATTATTTCAAAATAAACAAAATACTCAGTTACTTAAAATGTAAAAAAAAAACATAAAAAATCCTCAGAGATTAATCATCATAATTATATAGTCAAAGGTCAAGGTGGAAAATCCACATAGCTCTTGTCTTTACTTTGGTTTATTTACGATAAAAAAATTAAAGCTTAAAGTTAAAATAAAAAGTAATCGATCCATGAAGATACGAACCATAACATCCCTGATTCATATTCTGCTATCATAACCAAGGCACTACTCGAACAATTAACACTGAGTGCGAAATTGTGTTACCTATTTTACTATTAGTCATTTATAGAACGTGTTTGATTAGTCATCTTATTCTTTTGCTACAATTCGGTTACTACGCGCTTCTTTGTATGTGTGAGTGGGTTTTTGCTTCAAACAACTTTGGAATCAAAGAACGTGTGCATAACTTTGTCATGTCTATATGGAGTTTCGTCAGTGATAGTACAACACATCTGACATAAGTTTGAGAGTCATTCAGAACACTGTGTATACTATAGTGTCAGATTGCCAGCGTGTTGCCTGAAATTGCAATACACATCAACTCTCAAATGTGTCGTATGGTTCGTATTACATCCACGGGAAAGATGTGCTGATGGTGATATTCTATGCCGGCACCACACGGTTGTCACACATCGTTGTCCCCCTACTCGGTAATGCAAATTTTTACAGCGTGCATACATAGCGGCAGTGTCTTCGTATGTCGAAGTCGAAACGACAGCTTTACGGAGGGGTGGCACGAACGAGCGTTACCCAACCATGAGGGCTATTCCACTTACCCTGATATGGAAAAATAATCGACTTTAAAAAATATTTTTTCCAAGAAATATCCTCAGCTTCTGAGTGCCGTGTGGAGCCGGCAAAGTAGAATAGCACCACCCCCTTCGTAAGAGGCGACCGAGGGATAAACCCGACTTAAACAGCCAGGGCCGTATGGTGGCGGTAAATCCACCACAAAAGCATTCCCAAGGAGGGTTGACGTCTGGTAGGCGGCCGGCCGTAAAATACAGCCAAATTCTTTTGCAACACGATTACGTGTTCAAAGAAACGTGTTGCGCCGACCCCAAGTAATTGGGATAAGGGCAGGAAGATGATAATCTAACTGTTCCGGTTCGGTCCTACGTGTCCTGACGATCGAAAGGCGGTAAAGCCATTTCTATGGGGTGGAGGGTGGGTTACCTCAGTTTAGGAGTCAATCAGTACCGGTACCTACCTACCTATTTGGGGCTGGAACAATCCAAACCAAACCAACCAACAACAAAAAAGACCACAAATACCGGGTTATTTTTTAGATGTTTCTACTCGTGATTCTAAACAACCTTTACTATGGAGCCACCTGAGAAATCTAAAAAAATATTTTGTGTGTTCCATACATTTTTGCCGAGTAGGTATGAATTTTTCTATGGAACAAACAAATATTTTTTTTTGCGAATTCGCAGGTGGTCCCATAGTAAAAATTGATCATAATCACGAGTAGAAACACCCTGCAAAGTTTGCGCACTGACTAAAAAATAGCCCTGTATTTTTGATAGCCGCTGTCGATCTGCAAGCCTTGACGTAGACAGCAGACGTAGATGGTCCATTGCACCGCTGCCGACACAAAATACCGTTTTAAAATATTAATAATGAGCGCAGTCCACTAATGAACGGTCCCCCCCCTCCTTTCCCCCAGTTCCTCACTTCTTGACAGACCAGTGTTGCCAGGCGGTCGAACTTCTACAGCCTGAATACAATTAATGCCCTTAGGTGGCAATCAGTTCAAATGGGCGTTGCAAAATATTAAGGTGAACCGTGTGAAATTCATTAACGATTTTCGGAGTAAAACCGGCCTCCCTATGACATCCCGCGCCTAATCGTGGATTGCTGTTACAGCTTTTTGTTAATAAAGTATACGAAAATTAAACGTAACGTAATCAAATAAAATTGAACGTATTTTTTGCAGCAGCGTAGCGTTTATCAAGATAAAAATTAGTTGCTTTTTGCGTTTCTCCAGAATTAAGCATCTCAGTGTCTGTCTGTCTGTAATGGAATTCGCTAACTCCTTCTAAACCACGCAAAGGATATTGATGCGAATTTTTGTGATAGATAGGGTGATTCAAGAGGGAAGGTTGTTGTGAAAACACATGTTGGGAAAATGCCTTTTTTCGCGGGATATTGAGTAGGTGAAACCGCTAACGAGCAGCTGCTTTGTTATATTTTCTTGAACGTAGCTGGCAGCCCCGTCCGTGGGACCCCCACGGCACAGTATCCCACGGCCATTGTCCGTACACTTTCCTGGCTGAAGATAACAGCGATGAATAATAATGCCTAATTAAACATGTTTATACTGATAATTAATTAGAGGAAACCTAATTGGATTAGATGGATCGCTGCGTCGATTTGTTGGTTTTAGGAAAGTATTTTGTCAAATATACCTAGGTTATATCTTGCTTCCTTCTTGTTTAGGCTTCAGACAACTAATTTTAGAAAATATTTATCTTATAGCTGTTCACCTTAAAGGCCTAAATATATTGACTATCCCAGGGTTACACAAGGCAAAATTTCCAGTTTTCGCCATCCAGTTGCTACCTGCCAACCTCTTAAGTCATCCGTCCATCTGACCAGAGAGCGTAACGTCCAACGTAGTATCTATTCAAATTACCTTATCATATCAAATAAAATTTTATCGATACGATAGGTAACTCAAAGAAAAAATGTGAT
Organism: Phthorimaea operculella; assembly: GCA_024500475.1. Classification (NCBI taxonomy): domain Eukaryota; kingdom Metazoa; phylum Arthropoda; class Insecta; order Lepidoptera; family Gelechiidae; genus Phthorimaea; species Phthorimaea operculella. The sequence continues at coordinate 61,776 of JANFCV010000319.1, read as the reverse complement.
CTAAGGTCAATAGCTGAAAGGGTGTAAGGCCCAAATGTTGAAAAATACTTAAAATATTTGACACGTCTTTTATTTATTTGTTTAGGGTTAATTTTGCACTGTTAATTGTTGTAATAAACTTAAAGCCCATTAGAATTAGAAGCCTTAGATACCCAATTTGTTCTAAACAAAACTTCACCTCATAAATTTTGAACACATTGCGGAAACTAAGTATAGGTAATTAATATTTAATATAATAATATTATTTTCCGTCCATTAAATATAAATAGGTATAATAAAATTATTTTATTTTTTAACTGATGCAGATTTGTGTTCCTCAGTTTTTTAACTCATAGTAAAAAGGTCAAAACTCGCTAAGCTAACATATATTCCTCGTTACTATACTCAATTATACCTACTAATGAGGGCAGTGCAAGCTTTAATTACTCCATATGCCTTTGTATGACGTCGACTCGGAAAAGAACGACAAAAGAATACGACATTAAGGAAATGACCGATGAAAGCTAAATAATTTATCGCAAAGTTCGTACCAAAACCCACACTTTTAGCGTATACATCATAAACGTCTATAAAATGTGACACTTATTACATGTAATTACCTCCACGTCTCTATTGTTCACGAAACAAAGTGTAACCAATTATTTTCTTTCACAGATTATACTGGCGGACGAATGCACCGAGGCGGAGGGTCGCGCCTGGCACATGAAGCATTTCGCCTGCGCTGAATGCTCCAAGCAACTCGGCGGGCAACGGTACATCATGAGGGAAGCCAGGCCTTACTGCCTGCCCTGCTTCGATAATTGCTTCGCGGAGTATTGTGACGCCTGCGGAGAGCCCGTCGGAGTGGATCAGGGGCAAATGTCGCACGAGGGACAGCACTGGCACGCGACGGAGCGATGCTTCGCTTGCCACACTTGCCGAGCCAGTTTATTGGGCCGCCCGTTCTTGCCGCGTAAAGGAGCTATCTTCTGTTCGATCGCTTGCTCGAAAGGTGAGCCTCCGACGCCGTCTGATTCTTCTGGACCAGGACAGCGTCCACCTAGAGTACCGAGACCTCGACGCCCGCCGTCTCCGAAGTCTCCATCGAGAACACCACCTAGAGAACCTTCGCCGCACACAATAGATGCTGATTCTGAACCAAGTGCCTCTTTGGCGCCAGAATCTCCTCCACCACATCCGCCACCGCCTCCCCACGCATGTTTAAGCTTAGATAGAGCGCTAGCAGATCTTAGATTAGAGCAATCAATGACAGAACATCAAATCCAACCGACACCTAATTCCGAGGTACAGGACGAGAATTCCGATGAATGGAAACCACCGCATCCGGTCGACGCTCAGGCGGTCGTCACCCCGGGACATTCAACTTCGATGCCCGAGCTGACTCTAGTAGACGGAAAACCATCTCCAGTGAAAAGACCGAGAGGAGGCAGAACAGTCAGGTTTTGCGGCGATGATAACGAAGCTTTTGAACCGGATGATTCTCCGAGAAGAGAAAAGCAGAGAGATGACGATGCCAGCAGTTACTGCAGTACGTGTTCCTCGTCCTCTTCTTCTGCAGAATCCTACACGTTACCTACGAGAAGAGCTTATGGGGGAGTGAGGATATCCTACGTCCCGAATGATGCAGTAGCTTGTGCCAAACGCGAGAGACAGCGCAAGAGCGCGGGACATGACAAAAATTGCATCATCTCGTGATCTTGGGTTTATATAGTGCCTCCCAATCCCTCCTAGTGACACCAACCTCCGATTCAAGACTGACTTTTGATAGTTTAGCCCCGTAACGCCATAGTATATCGTAATAAGACTTGTACCTGTCTTCCTTTTCATGGCATCTTGAAGATTATTAACATGACTCTTGCCAATTCTAACAACATAATTTTATGTGAAACGTTAAACAAAACCTTATCTTATTTTGGCTCGGGCCGAATCCTCCTATATCTACAAATGGCACGTTGCCAAAAGCATATATCTTATAGATAATAGAAAACCAGGTGTGCAGTTTACGCTAACCTTGTTGTGACGTGCAGACGCCTCCTTTTATCTTTATTGAACGTTTAGCTTGAATAGGGTTTTTGACAAATTTATAACCCAAATCCGCGCTTAATGGTATCTAAATGTGACTTCTTTCATTCGTTGGCACCTTTCGGTGATCGATTAAATAAAAGGGTTGTGATTATGACTCAGGCCTTGACATATTGGTATTATACAAAGGGTATATTTAAATAGTTGTTCGCCAAGATAATGCAGGGATAATAACGTGACATTGCTCTCTATCTATTTAAAAACAGATAGTAATTAGAGAAGTCCGCAAAAATACCTATATATTTTTGGTATCTCCCGTATATTAACATTTTATAAAATACCTTGTCTTGTAGTATAAAGTGTATCGAGATAACAGCTTTAAGCGTCAGAGCTCAGTATCTATGTATTAGCTTGTCAACATATCTAGCTTTCCATTTATACGTATTTTATCCATATCTTGTAAAATTTATATTTTACAACATATCCCAGTTTGCCACTTAGCAATTAAGGTATACTTTAACTTCGTTTAGATTAGTATGTAGGTAAAGAGAAAATTTATGTAAATTTTCTAAATAAGTACAAAAATACGCTGTATTTTTTATTTAACTTTATTGTGACTCTGAAAAGTGTTCAAAGTTGTAAATAAAGTATTAGAATAGACATTAATATGTAAGAAAATACTAAAAATTATGATTGCCTTACGTTTTTAAAAACATGTGTATTTTACGGTAATTACTAATTATAAATATTATTAAAATTATGTCTTACTATGTAATGAATAATTAAATTTCAGGTAGATCTACTAATTTATATTTTATCTTGAAGCTTTTTTGTACAAATTAATTTAGAAACGTTTTTATTATATAGTTAATTTCATTTTAATTATTCATTCAAGTTACAGCACAATCAATGATAGTCTGTTTAGCTAATTTTATTTAACGGCAAATAAAATATTCAACTTTTAATACATCAATATCAATACATAGTATAAAATAAAGTCGCTTTTTGCTTTTCTCTATCTGTCTATCGTGGAAGTCGCTAACTCCTCCTAAACTACGCAACGGATTTTGATACGGCTTTTTGTAATTTTGTGTATAACACATGCCGGAAAATACCTTAATCCCTGGGAAAATGAGTTGCACTGGGTGTAAAACCTGTAACGGGCCGCTAGTTCTTTTTTTATATTATTCAAAAAGAAGGCTGAATGTTACAATTTGATTACTCTACAATTATTTCTGTTTTTATTATGTTTCAACTGGTTTGTATTAAGTAAGATTAAGAAAATATTATAATTTTTTACTCATGACAATGTACAAATAAATTTTGTAAGTTATTTGTAATGAAATAAAAGAAATAAAATAAAATGTTTTTGGAAGCAACGCTTTTTCTTTTACGCCCCCTCATTAATAGTCTAGAATGAGTCTTTTATGATATAAAATTGTGCTAAAACTAAATCAGACCTAGACCTAAATTCACTATCCAAATATATTTTTACAAAATACCTATTTTTTTATACCGGGTGTAACGAAAAGGGTGTAACAAACCGAAAGGAGGTCAAGGTACTCATGAAACTGAACAACTTTCCCCATGGAACGTCGTGGCACTCGTGTAAAAAATTGCACCTCAAATAGAAAATGAACTCAATTTGTATGGGAGCTTTATTGGTTATTTTGTAACACGTTGTGTAATAATATTAGGACACTGGGAAAAACCGTCCGAAAAAGCCAAGAGCTAAGGAATTTACAATACATAAAGACCTGCGGGACGCCACGTAACATTACAAAGAAACACATTGTCTTATCGTTATCAGAGAAAGTGTGTTTGTCTGTCTGTAAGTAGATATATCGAGTTGCTTGTGGGAACCATTGTCTTGTTGTTTTGCGTATTGTACCGACCAAATAGTGAACGCTGTGTGGTGCCGGCTTAGATTAGAATAGCACCACCACCCCATATCTTTTTGATGTCGTAAGAAGAGACAAGGAATTTGAGAGTTGATGTATATTGCAATTTTAGACGTCAGACTGACAACCTGTCACAATGGCGATACACAGTCTTCTGAATGACTCTCAAACTTTTGTCAGGCGTGATGTGATATTCCGTTATTTACAGCCGTTTACGATCTGCCAACCCCGCAAGTCGTAATATAATATGTATGTACATACCGCACGTCAGGATGCACATGTATCTCTTCAGACTTTATTTATATACCTACTGAAAAATTGTACTTAAATAGTAGTAGTTTCCTACATTTTTTGTTAATATTAATTGAATCCTCGTACACCGGCGATTCTAACGTCAGGTTGGACGGTGGTGTGACGGACGGTGTATTGTTGTATCTTAATAATAGCTACTATGATTCTAAAACCTATACGAATAAGTAGTACTTAAACAGTAGGTACTTAAACAGTGCATGTGTTTCAAAATTCATGCATTTTTTTTTTATAAATGAAAATTATGGGCTTTTGGAGTTACGGCACTTTGTTATGGAACTTGCAAAAATTTGTATCTCGGGCCACTTCAATAAGACATAAATTGAGGTTTATTTTTTTGTTTGTTGACACTTTTTGGTATGGAACTGAAATACGAAAACCAAAATACGTTGATTGATTTCACAAATGGGTGGGTGGATTTGCCGGCGGGCAACTGTACTGTACCTATATTATTAAAAAAATTACTAGAGAGATCTGCTATCTACTGTAAAAAAGCTAACTAAGCCAATAATGTTTGCCCAGACGAGAAAAACGGCGGAACGGACGCCAAGTCTGAAGTGTTACACACGCGCCCCACAACTCCGCGGTGTTTTGCCGCTCTGGTGCTACTGACGAAAGAAATTCTAAGAAACCGTATGTATAGCCACAGAAGCAAATCCTCCTACCCATTTAAGGGATCAACGTATACTGGTTTTACTAGGTATTTGTATGACCGGTATAAGTTGGGCCCTTAGATGGGTAGGTAAATTTGCAGGCAGTAGAACAACTTGCGCAGATAAAGAATCGATCCTGAATTAGCAACATGATTGTAGACACCGCTGTGCATATAATGTCATATAATATGATAGAGAGACGAACAACAATGCCTATTCCGAATCCATTCTTTCTCAGTGCTAGGTATACATACAAGGGTATAACAAGCCGAAAGGAGGTCAAAGTACTTACTAATAAAACTAAACAACTTTCCCCATGGAACATGGGTCGAAATATGAAAAAAAATTGTTCCTCCCATACAAAATTGCTGATCAGCTGATTATTGTTCCATGAGGAAAGTTGTGCAGTTCCATGAGTACCTTGACCTCCTTTCGGATAGCCTTTTTGCAACTCCCTGTAGAAGTACACACGAAGCTGCACCGCCAAAGGCACCGCCGCTATCGCAAGCTGTCGTTTGTTAGCTGGCATGTGTGTGAAAGAGATTGAGATCAAAAATGCTTGAAAGGTAAAGTTTGCTTTTATGTATAAAGTTTCGTGTCTAGGATTTTATTTTACCAACAGGAATATGGATAAAATGGATGAAATTTTTTATATTTTCTTTTTGAGATAAGAGGAAAAATTGTAGAATATAGAAGAAAATGGATTAAAATTGCATTTTTTCTTATGTGACGAGGTTTCTGCCAAATGTAAGCATTGATAGTCCAGTCAGTTAAGGTTCTTTGAAAAAGTTAAATCACACGTCATCTACGCAAGAAAAAATATGTACTTACCTATGTCAGGAGTTTGTTGTAATTATTTTCCAAGCGTCGCGACAACGAGGGCGTCGTTGAATAACCTGAATCTCTTTAAGTCTAGAGTGAATAGGCATCTTCTGGGCAAGCTCGCTCCACCGTAGATCCCATCTCTGCTCTAGGGTAAGATTGGGGTCAAGCAAGAGTAAGCCCATAATAGTTAAAAAAAAAAAAAAACTGTCAAATATGGCCTATTTAAACGACCGTACTGTAAAAACCATAATGTAAGAAAGACTGCGATAAAGACGGCTAGACTTAATTTTCCCCCCATTTCCCCTAGGAAGACTACTTCACAATAGGGGAAACTTCATAAAGTTACCATAACATTTTTTATGACACAAAATTCCGGCATCAAACGATTTATTGTCAGCAAAACGCAGTAAAAACTTTCAAATTGCATGAAAATGCAATAAAATAAATTCTATTGCGGTATATATGAAAAATATCTTTATGAAAAGTGAATTAAAGGTAACTATACTAAGTATGAGAATAAATACAGTGCGGTTTGAGTGAGACACTATCTACGTAAAAAAATACCTGCAAATATTTAAAGGGGTGAATTAGCCCATGAAATCGAACAATTTTACCCATTTGAAGGAACATAATAAAGTCGAAACATGAAAAAAAACACATTGTATAGGTATGGGAGGTCCAAACTTTTTGATACGTCAACTTATGTTCCTTAGGGAAAGTAATTAAGTTTCATAGACTAGTTCACCCCTTAAAATATTTGCAGTATTTTTTTCTTACTGTATTTATATATCACCTTCCAAAATGCAAAGAGCCCCTAAAATGTCACCCTGACCTTAAAACCGCCCCTTGGAATAGAAAATTAAATTTTATAATTTTTAACCCCTTCGGCACCGGGGTGGCAACGCGGTGTCGCGACTCATTAACTCATTGACGACTATTAGTCAAATGATTAATTGACTCAACGTCAAGCTGCTGAGAAGACTACAGACGGAATAGAATTGGCATTTTAAATTCATTCTTGAACGTGATTATGAATTTAGACATACATACATCACGCCTATATCCCTTGCGGGGTAGGCATAGCGTCAAGGGCCGTAAAAATACGGTCGTTATCGCCACATCTGCCAAATATTTGAGGGCAGTTTTAACTATTGTCGACAGGTTGTCAGCCTGTCGCCTAAAATGGAACACAAATGGAGGGTCACATGAAACCCTCGAGTCCCTTAGTCGCTTCTTACGACATCCACAGTAAAAAAATGGGTGATACTATCCTAAGTCGGCATCACACGGTAATGAACGTAAAAACACATTCGTGCGAAGCTAAACAAGTAAGTATTGAGAAATGATTAGTGCGTTAAGTATTGAAAATGAATTCCAATATGGGGTGATATTATTTCTAGCCAGCACCACACATGGCTGAATATGTAATTAAGGGTCGACCGAATGACTCTCAAACTTTTGTCAGACGTGGTGTAGATGGACGATTTTTACAACCGTTTTCGCCCTACCTACCCCGCAAGGGATAAATATATGCTCTTTAGTATTGCAATATTTTCAGTAGCATTTCCTTGACCGCAAAATTCAGGCTTCTGGTAACGAACGTTGGCCGAATGCCAGAATTCGAAAGAATACTTCGAATGATTGACGACGTCGACATTTCGCGAATAACTTCCCTGAAACATTCATACCTACCACTGGTTGACCTACAGGCTTTCTAATGCTAATGGCAGAATGACACGACATAAATATTATACAGCATGGTAATGCAGAGACCACCAAAAAATCTTTGGGTCAGATAGAGGGTGGTCGTACTAAGTCTAAATCAGTTTAACATAAGTACATACGAGTATATAACATATTTTTGAGTTATTAGTGCAATTTTTTTGTAATACTTACTAAATAACATAAATAAACATAAAAAGCCCAAAAATTTATAAAATAACACATAATCAACACAAATGTTGGCACAAAACTTGACATTCTACGCTATAAGATAATGTTATCAGAAAGGTTTAGGATAAGTAAAACCACACAAAATTTGATACTTTTTAAGAAAATATTGAATAAAAAGCATGGATGCAAATATTAAAGGAGATGAACCAGTCCAAACATTTTCATATATTTTTTTTACATCTTAAATGTTCTATGATCAACACTTCAATTCCATATGCGATCTATGGCACATTGTAAAGGGTGAAACGCACCCTGTTTATAACAATCATTTAATACAACTGTAGTTCTACTCGATTAGCCAAATTTGGCCGCAAAGGGTTAATCTTGATTAAACTAATAAAGGGTTTGGTGTTGGCTATGAGAATTGGAGTGGCTAAAATAGAATTTGTTGGACCTTTATTTATGTGAAAGAAAAGTACCCGTGTGGTAGTGGCTAAGAATACTGTCACCAAGGCGACGTAGAGTTTTTGACCTCGGCTAAATATCTGACGACTATGGTCAACCGCATGGTGGTGCTGATACCACCTACAATAGCATCCCCAAAGAGAATTGACGCCAGGCAGGCGGCCGGTGATAGAACAGTGCCAAATACTTTTACTTCATGATTTTGTGTTCTAACAAATCATGTTGCGCCGACGACACCAACTGGTTTGTGATAAGTGCAGGAATATGATGAATCCAGGAGCTTTTTAAAATGTGACAACTATTCAAGCAAAATGGCAGTTTGGCTGTGATGTGACTGAGGCCAAAGACATAATTTTGTTGCACGATAAATAATTATCAATGCACATAAAAAGTGATTACCTAAATAGTTTAGTAAAAATACTAAAAAGCAAGATAATCCCATTGATACAAAAAAGTGTAAATTAGTATGATCAAATTGATGATCAACACATTAAACGTTGACCAAATTAATTGAAACGTCATGATTGAAACAAACATAATTTCTGACAACTTCACACCGACGCCAGCCAATCACGAGCCAATCAAAACAAATGGTAAGCGTACCGCGGCGTTGTCGCCTGCCTGTTGAAGTGATTCGACCCGGCTATGCGCGCTGCTACCCCAATCAACTAAGGTCTACGAGAATGACATGGAATATACATATTTTTATAATTGATTAGCCGTGTGGTGCCGGCTTAGAATAGCATCACCACATATCTTTCCCGTAGGTGGCGTAAGTTTAATGTGAAAATGAAAGTGAAAGATTTTTATTCAAAATAGGACATTAAAATATCACTTACTGATTGTCATTACATTACGCAGAAATGGATTAGACATTATAAAAAAGAGAAATTTGCAAGGCACAATTTTCTCTTTTTTATAACAATTTTTATTCCTACTATAAACGCGGCTCGGGCGGGATAAAAAAATAAAAATAAAGGCACTGCCTCGGGGCTGGCCAGGCTAACCACACGTCATGTAACTTTATGCCTTAACGACCAGTAAGCGAAACTAAATTCGATCAAGATTTAAAAAGGTGTTACATGTGTATAGTTAGTCGGACCTCCTGGACAGGAAAACCCCCCAAAAACCTGCCCAGAAGTGCTCCTATTCTAAAGATTACAATGTTTGTAGGCCCTAATCTACCCTAGCTAAGATTGAAAAAAACAAGAATAGTAATAGCCGAAAAACAGCTCAACACAAAATTAAAAATAAGTAAAAATAAAATAAAAAATTACAGTAGAATATTCTAACTGTATCGTCTTAAAAAAAATACTGTTTATACTTAAACAAACATGTAAAACTATTCCCATGAAGATTTATCTTGCATATAATCGGATATTTCATAATAGCCTTTCTTTCACAATTTATGTTTTATTACTTCTTTAAATTTATTTAAGGGTAAATCTTGGATATTTTTTGGAAGCTTATTATAAAAGCGTATACAATTTCCCTTAAAGGATTTGCTTACTTTACTAAGCCTGCTCTTGTGTGCTACAAGTTTGTCCTTATTTCTAGTGTTGAAATTATGTATATCACAATTTTTCTCAAAAGTATTAATATTAGATTTAACGTAAATCAAATTTTCGTATATACAACCTGTTACATAACTAACCAAAAAAAAGAATATTTTTCATTATCATCAGTCGATAAAATAATCCCATCACTAGTCTAGGTCAGGTGCTACACTACCTGGCGAACAAAGTCCGCTTCGGCATACATTGCTGGTTGACTTAGTTTCTTGTATTGATGACATTCATGTAATAGCCAGCAATGTAGACCGAACTGCGCTTCGCCGCGTCGGTAACTTCATTTGAACTTTGAGCTGTCAAAATTAGTGCTGCGATGCCACGATTAAATAAGTGTAATTAAATAAAAAAATATTTTTTTCGTAGTTTTCAAAAACGATACTACGGCTCTAATTTTTTGTTAATTGACTCCTTGCAACGGACCTTTCCACACCCTTTCAGCTTTATTGTTTGTTTTGTAACACGTTGTATATTGTGACACAAATGTTAATATATTGATTTCTTTAAATTTTTCCCTTAAGGAGACACGAGGCCCTAATTTATAAATTGCACGAACAGCCCGTTTCTGCAGAACAAAAATGTTCTTTACATCCGCAGCGTGGCGCAATTCTTAGAATAGCATCACCCCATATCTTTCCCGTAGGTGTCGTAAGACGCGACAAAGGAGTTTGGGAGTTGATGGTGTACTTATTGCAATTTTAGGCTACAGGCAGCCAACCAGTCATCATGGTGATACACAAGTCTTCTCAATGACTCTCAAATTCGTGGTGTAAATAGCCATTTTTACACCCGTAACGCTTTGCAAGGGATACAGTCGTGATATACTGGGTGTTACAAAACAACCAATAAAGCTGAAAGGAGGTCAAGGTACTCGTGAAACTGAACAACTTTCCCGATGGAACATGGGTCGAAACATGAAAAAAAAATTGGAATTCCCATACAAAATGAACTCACTTTGTATGGGAGATTTATTGGTTGTTTTGTAACACGTTGTAATTTGTATGTATGTAATGTATTTCAGACCGATGAAACTATGACCATACCTACTTCATTTATAATGATCTTTGACTCTTAATCGACTGGACTACACAAACCCGCGAGTGCAATGCAACCCTCTCTGACAGTGACAGGTGTCGTCACGGTACTGCACGCACCTGATCCACGCTCCGCAGACGAGGGGTTAAATCACTGATGGCTGAGTATTGACGTTATAAAAGTCGTATTAAAGCCTATCCAAATTATTCGTGGGTACGAAGGCCATGTTCTACTCAATAAACTTAACAATTTTTATCAGAAACTTTTCTGCGAATATTTGGATCTCCTATTACTCAGTGATACACTTTTTCAACATATTGTATGGGAGGTCTTAATAATTATTTTTTGACATTTCATAGAAAAGTTTCTAATAAAACTTTTATTAGTTTAGTTTAGTACCTATACCTATTTGTACTTTATTAAATGTAACCTGATATGTTGGATGAGTAATGAAGTCTCTGTCACATTCTTGAGTATTTTATTTACACAGATACTCAACCATCTTTAACTGTTCACTGACTGGACTAAACAAAGCTGAGGAACATGCATCATCTATTCTCATATCCCAATAAAGGGGGGACTACCCATGTCCAGCTACACAGGGTAAAATTTTACTAGTGACCGATAGCGAAAACTCAGAACCGGCTGGTGATAGATAAAAAACAACTTTCCCCAAGGTACATAGATCAAAATATTTTTAATTTGAACGTCCCATAGTAACAATCAGCTGATCGTCAATTTTGTATGGGAGCCCAATTTTTGTTTTTAAATAGGTCGATACACCTAATGGAAAAAGCGTTTACAACCGGTTCTGCGTTTTCGCTATCGGTCACTAGAAAATTTTCTCCCTAGAATTCGCACTCTGTGAATCAATAAAGGAAATTAAAATTCATATTAATCAATAAACTTATTACCTACATTGAAAAATAATAATAAAACTAAACGGTAATAAACCTAAATATCACGGAATTTTTAAATTACCTAGGCTGCCTAGGCTAGGTCATTCTCGATAATATCTAAGTCCAATATGCTTTCTGATTTTATACCTAATCCAGATTGAGGGCTTTTGGTGATATTTTGTACTGATTCGTTATTTTCGTAAGCCACGTTACAGCTAAATACTTATTTATAAAAACTTGACAAATCATAAAATGTCTGGGGTAAACCGGCTAGTATTTGAGAGATGTCAAACTCACGTCGGTCCCGGTTGCTTTCTATGATGATTGATGATTGATTAGGTAGTACTTAGCCAGCGGTCGTTTCGTTTACCCAACCATGTCAGAGGCCGCTACTTGTAGTAAGCGGTTGAAAAACCCTGCCACCAGGGTTCATCGGGTTGTTGGACGACTCGGTGTCCCACACGAAAAGAAGAATGCCTCATTTCTACCGGTGGGTAAGGAGTTTGGCAGATTTTCCTATCAAATACCGACACACCTTGCACTGCGCTCTCCAACTCGCCTGCAACGGCTAGTGAATATGGCTAACATAAGGGACGACCCATGTCTAGCAGTGGACAGTCGTTGCATATTGTAGTAACTAGTTCAACATACATCCCATCATACCTATATCTCATGCGGGGTAGGCTTTGCGTAAACGGCTGTAAAAAACTGCCATATACACCACGCCTGACAAAAGTTTGAGACTCTCTCAGAAGACTGTGTGTCACTAGAGTGACAGGTTGTGAGCCTGTCGCCTAAAATTGCAATACACATCTCAAATCCCGTAGTCGCTTCTTACGACACCCACTGGAAATATATGAGGCGATGCTACTCAAGCCGGCACCATACCTACGGCCCAAACAAAAGTAACCACCGTGTCACCTAGTTGAAATCCTAGGTAGTTTCTCTTTTGCCTTTTCTTATACCTGATCCGTAACAACAAAAGCTAGGTTATTTCGTAAATGACCGCCTAAGTGACCAATAAATGTGTTTACCGGGGTAATAATTCCTATGGGAAAATAGTAAATAGTGGAGGTCAACGATCCTTTAGAGGTCGTTCACTTGTTTACGAGTATTGTAAGGTTGTTGTTTATTTTACTTCAAGTTGTTGAATAAACAAATTAAAAAAAAAATGTTAAATCATTGTTAAAACAATGTTAAATAAAATAAACAAATGTTAGGAAGTTTCGAAAGACTTGTGGGACTGTGAGACATTAACGACCCGAAGAACCCAGCTGGGAACGAGGACTGAACGTGCCCTCCGAAGCACGAAGTCATCTTTGTTTTAGGACAATCGGGTCGTATAATGTAATCATGCTCTGTTTTGTGAGCATGATTACATGAAGTGGAAAAATAGTTCTTGTCTTACACACACAATTTACACGCCTTGATTCCTCAAAGGGTAGGCGGAGCGGTTACGGCCGTCATAATACGGTCACTATCGCCACCTCTGACAAAATATTAAAGGGCTGTTTCAGAAAAATCTTTTACCATTGCTTTTACCTATCAGTGACAGGTAGCAGTGGCAAAGGGTAGCATTTTATCAAAGGTAGGCCGGCCGGAGCATAAAAATTTACTAAATGGAAGTGTGAGTATGGATGGGTTGCATGATTTCATAAATTTCTGCAAGGTAAGCCGATGGGAATCGGCATGTATGGACACCCCTCGCCACTGACAGGTAGTCAGCCTGTCTCTTGAAATCGTTACATTTGATTCGAGCCTCTTACGACATCCGCAAGAAATATATTGGATGGTGCTAATAAAAGCCGGCATCACAAGGCATAAATAATACAAAAAAAAACAAGTACCTACTGTCCAATCCTCCATCCATTGACGAACCCTTTCATTCACAATAATCATATCTGGTTCCACTTCCCAGTACTTCCCAGGAGCGGACTAACCGGTACCAAACAAATAACGATCGATGCAGCAAGCAGGGACATACTCAGGATACAGGAGTTTGATTTGGGGCCTCGTAGATTCGTGGGGCCTAAGCCACATTTAAAGTGGAGTGGAGTACTCGCGGGCAAACAGGTAGCAAACCGGGATATGTGAGGCGTTTTAGGCCACTCTGATTCGTGGAGCCATGCACATTCACTTAAAATTAAATTGTAGCAATCGCGGAAAGCCGGTAATAATAGCTGATGTACTGCGTGATACAGATGGACTATACTTCTGGGCTTTGAAAGATTCGTGGATGCCACACGAAAAAAGAAACGAGCCACGAGTGACTTAGTTCAGTCACAAAACTTTGAGTGACTTGAGTGAAAATCCATTAAATTTAAAATTACAAAAATGCGCTGCTGTATTTAATCCACGGCTGTCCATTCGCTTAGATAGTGCCGCTTCTTCTGCTCCTTATGCTTACGTGACTGCATCATTGATAACTATCAGGCAAGGCTCCAGAGGCCCACTGCTCGTTTAAGACGAGTTCCCAGCAGCACAAGTCCGTCTCTGTGCTTACGCGACTGCACCCTAGGTAATTAATTGTGCTTTCCATTTGGGTCATAGTGTTTCCATTGAATAAGCTCGCTGCTCGTCTTAAGGCGAGGAACACACGCAACGTCGGTTTGTGCGTCGTTCATTCGATTCTCCACCCTACCTGCATATGAATACGGTTTGTGTCAAACGGCATCGCACAACGCTGCGTTGTCTGTCAAATCGTTTGACATAAACTGTATTCGTATAAAAATAAGGTGGAAAATCGAACAAACGACGCACAAACCGACGTTGCGTGTGTTCCTCGCCTAAAGCGTGCGCTGCGTCACGCGAATTATCCACGCGGGCCCGCAATGCGAGGACTCGTGCGAAGTTCACTCACTTCATCTTGAAGTAATATGGACTTCGCACGCGGACTGTAAAGGGCCTCCCAATAGTCTAAGTACGTCCCTGTGCTTACGCGACTGCCCCCTTGGTTACACGATGCGCTGCGGTGGCGCGCATGCTGCAGGATGCAGGCTGTGCTTTCGATTGGGCTCTCTCCAGAATCAGGCCCGCTGCTCGCCTCAGACGGGCCCCAACAGCACAAGTCCCGCACGGGTCCCCAATAGTCTAAGTACGTCCCTGTGCTTACGCGACTGCACCCTTGGTAACACGATGCGCTGCGGTCGCGCGCGCGCGTGCTCCAGGTTGTGCTTTCGATTCCACGTACGTACGTCTTATTCGTGTTTTGGTACACATAATTTTTGGTGCATATTTATGATGCTATTCTGCGCCGGCACCACACGGCAAATCCGGTACCACTATGCATGGTAATAGGGGACGATGTACCGAAAACTTTGCAGGCATGATCAGGCCATGAAACTGAACAACTTTTACTAAGGAGCCAATGTTGGTAAATGACAACAGACAAAAAATTTCCGACCTGCTAAACAAAATTCACGATCAGCTGACTGACTTTGTATGAGAAGTATTTTTTTTTATTATTATGTTCAATGGGGAAAGTTATTCAGTTTCATGGTCTGAACACACTTGCAAAATTTCGTTACTCCGTCCCTTACACCCCGTATAGTTAACAGACACTCGCGGGAAAGAAATGGGGTGATGCTATTCCAAGCCGGCACTACACGGTCGGCACCACTCATGATAAAAGCATTCTACAGTTTTCCATATACAGCTAGGCAGTCTAAGTTAGCAAGAATGTAAACAAATAGGTACCTTAGTAGATACTACCTATAGGTACATTCATAAGAAGCAGCTGATTCAACTTGAGCAAAATCTGCGAACCAGCACCACCTTACTTAGTACTATGATTCACTCTACAAACAGCCTGGTTTATACGCAAGGCAAGGCGGGAATCACATGTAACGTCCGTCGTTGCAATATTTTAGCGCTGCGTAACGCATGCGTAAGGGCGCGTTTATATGACAAGAACAATTTCGCACAGTCGCCGCGCGTACGCCGCGCGGTTAGATCGTTACCAGAAAATTGGACTTTGTGATTATGTTAATAGACACAGTACTTACCGGTTTCAAGTCCCGGCGGTCGCTAGTGAATTTTTCAATTTTCTCATTATTTAATTTACGTTAATAGAGTTTAAACTTGCTAATAAATGCGACCGCACGGCCGCTACAAGAAAATTTTCGCGTCGTCTAACTGCAGCCAAATGCGAATTTGTGTGGTGCCGGCTTAGAATAGCATCACCCTATATTATTCCCGTGCGTGTCGTAATAAGCGACTATGGGATTTCAGAGTTGATGTGTATTTCAATTTTAGGCGACGACGGGCTGACAACCTGTCACTATGATGGATGATACACAGTCTCCTGAGATGTCCGTTGTCAAACGGTTTGAGTTTGACAGCCGCATCCGCTAGCCGCATATCGCACAAAGCTGCGTCGACGGATGCATCTGTGAATCCGTTTGACATAAACCGTATTTGTATCGGAATAAGGTGGAAATTCGTATTGTCCGTTACGTAGCGTTGAAATTGCGCAGCAACGGACGTCACGTGTGATCCCCTCCTTATAACAAACTTTAAAGTAGCCATTAAAGTACATTGACGGTTCACTACTGAAAGTTTTTTAACAGCATCTTGATAAAAACGCAATGTATGTTGAAATACGAGACTGCATCTTTGCGAAGTTAAAAATCCAGTTCATAACAGCTAAGCTAAGGACATACGCACTTAAAATCAACAATTCCTGTATTTTTCTTAAACTTCACTTTACATTGCTTCTTATCAGTGAAGTTATAGCGCCGGACTTTCTATGTAACCCTCAATGGATTGAAAATCCTTTGAATAGTCGCAACCAGGCGAATTACTTTCCTTGCACCGACTCCAAAGTACAGAAAACCTGTATAACTGCATGTCCTGCTGGTAAATTAGACAGGGTTGCAAATAGTCACGCTAGCGGTCTGAGATGGAACCTTGTCGTAGAGAAAGCTGGTTTCTTGCAGAGTGGGAAAATTGTTTTTATTCATATAGCAAAAGGATAGATGAAAACTATAACTAAGTATGATCCTCCATGGGAATAAGATCATTTAGTATGCAAGTTATTATTTTGGGTAGAATCGGGTAGAATTTTACTAGTGCCCGATAGCGTATCCGCTCTGCCTACCCCGCAAGGGATATAAGCGTGATATATGTATGTATGTATGTATGTACCTATGCATTAGGAAAATAGTACCTATAGTCAACAGTATCCTACCAAGTAGGTATCTACCTACACACACGTGCACACAATGTTTTTTAACTTAGATTTTTTAACGATCCTTTATCGATATTGAACTTATCCTGAAGCTATGGCACGCACCTTGCATAGGATAGGATAGGATATACAGGGTGTTAATTTAAATGCTTGCCATAGCTTCAGGGTAGCTTAAGTATCAATTAAGGTATGCCTTAAAAAATATTGGAAAAATCCCAGTAAAAAACTTTTTTTAGGATTTAGTCAAAACTTGTTTTATTAAAATTAATTTTGACACTGTTGTTGTTTAGAGAGTGCCCATACAAGTACATTCGTCTAAACAACTTTGAGATTGAACGAATTTCGGCTGAGATATAGGCATTTGAATCAAATGTCAGCCAAGTAAAAAAAAAATTGTGACTGGGATTTTTTCAATATTTTTACGTCATCCAGTTATTGATACTAAACCTACCCTGAAGACGCATTTAAATTAACACGCTGTATAGGGTCAAAAGTGACCTTTCCATCGTGTAAGTGCTAATTAAATATATTTGCACCTTTTTACACCATGTCACGTCCCTAATGATAATCATATTAATCATAGACATGTTCATAATTTGCTTAATTATAATTTGCTTACCTAACTTAATTTAGCTTTACCGCAGCAAATATTTACATATTTAACCAATTAGACAAAGAATAGAATACGTGTAGGTACAATATTGGTTTCGATTCCGGCAGACCATTTTCTTAGCCTATTGTTACACACTCTTAAGGGCAGAACACAATGCCTCCGTGTGCTGACATGCGTGCGCGTACCTGTCGTAATGTATGGGATTGCATGAGAGGCGGCACACTGCTTGCGTATGCGTGCGCGTCATCACGCGCGTACCGCGGTTTACATACATACATACATACATCACGCCTTTATCCCTTGCGGGGTAGGCAGAGCGTCAACGACCGTAAAAGTACGGTCGTTATCGCCACGTCTGACACATATTTGAGGGCCGTTTTAGCTATTGTCGTGTATCGCTATAGTGACAGGTTGTCAGCCTGTCGCCTAAAATTGCAATACACATGATACCCTCGAGAATTAGTCGCTTCTTACGACACCCACAGGAAAGAAATGGGGTGATGCTATTCTAAACCGGCATCACACGGCACCGCGGTTTACTGTGTACAACTAATACAACGTCATAGCTACGTGCGTGATGACGTGCACGTCACGAAAATGGAGGTGGTGTGATCTGACCTTAAGAGATGAAAAATCATTCATACATTCATTCGGTCATTTGATATGGCGCTTCATTTCTGAAATAAGGCAACACTTGGACTTAAGTTTTCCGCATTTAAATTAAATGAACGACGTAAAATTTTAGAAAAAAGTGATATGTGCAATTAATCTTCCCATACTCAAAAAATGTGACAGGAATAGCTAAGAATTTAGGACAAGGAATTTTGCCGTCCGAATTAAGTCCATTTTATACAATAAAGGAGAAGGCCCATAATCACTACTTAGCCGGGCCATTGCATAAGATGCGTAGTAACGAAATGGCAAATATAATCATAGATGTGCAAGAGCAATGACAGCCTGCCACAGTCCATCTGCTTTTTGTAATTATTGGTTTAGGCACTACAGATGTTGGCAGGTACACATGTTAGCATATACTCGACATGGTATAGACTAGATCTTGTAGGTTTTTGCCAAGCTAAGTAAGTGTGTCCTTATCCCAATTACTTGGGGTCGGTGCAACACGTTTCGTTGACCACAAAATCGTGTTGCAAAAGGATTTGGCTGAAGTAAGTATCTTATTCTTCACTAATGAGTTTGACATATATACAGCATGTAATTCTATAGATCTCCGAATACTGATAGACTATGAAATTAAACAACTTCCCATAAGAAAACATTTCAAGGACGTAAAAAATTTTTTTGATGTCCCATAGTAAATGCAGTCAGCTGATCGTGAGGCCTAAAATGTTTTTATGTCACCTGAAATATTTTCTTCTAGAAAGTTGTTCAGTTTCATGATTAGAATACACCATAAGTTTATATATATAAGTCTATGAGAATACACAGTAGTATTAGGGAGTCTACGAAACGACACAACTTTTCCTAAACAACGTTCTGCACTAAAATTATAAAGAGGAAAGATTTGTTATTAGGTACGTAATCGATTAAACTCCGATTTCAAAAATTATTATACCATTAGAAAGTCACAACATTCTTGACATTTATCACGGAAAAATGTCTTATTCCCACGGGAAAACGAGAAGCAACGGGTGAAAAAGCTGGGATGGCCTCTTGTCATAGATAAGATGTTAGTGCATAAGTGCAGGTTTTTTGACAGGCACTTACGCGTCTGACAATAGATTCAGTGTTATTCAGAGAATGTGTATCATCATATTGACAGGTGTCTGGTTGTCACCTAAAATTGCAATACACATCAATTTTCAAATCTCTTAGTCGTTTCTTACGAAAAGATATGGAAAATGCTATTCACAAATTCTAAGCCAGCACCACACGGCAAACACGGTAATATTTTTTAATTTTTATAACTCTACCTATTATTCTATCTTAGTTCGAGAGGCTACGTAATCCAGGTGCCTCACTTTGAAGTAAGACAGACCTATGTTAATATAATATTAACCTACTTATTAGCAGGTCTCTTGACCTGACGCGGGCACCCGTGGTATAAATAGCCAGATCGAATAGATCCAGGTGTCTATTGTCTTGTTGATGGGTCTATTTATTTGTTTAATGTGTGTCTTTTGCCGTGTGATGCCGGCTTAGAATAGCATCACCCCAAATCTACCCGTGGGTGTCGTAAAAAGCGACTAAGGGATAATTATCCAGGAAATGGGCAGCAGCGTTCCCTGTGAATTAAACATCTTGCACTGCGCTCGCCAATCCGCCTGCCAAGCGTGGTGAGTATGGCAATACCCCCCCAATACGGGGGAGGCCCATGTCCAGCAGTGGACTGTTGTGGCTGTAAAGGTAAGGTAAAGGTGTGACTTTTGTTGCCATATTTTAGGGGCAAGCTCCACAGATGAGACGTACGACATAAGACGTGAGACATCGCGTTGCTGAAACAGTTTCCATATAAATTGTATCAAAGAGAATAAACAAAGCTGCACACGTAAGACGAGCGTCGCATCGATGACAGCCGATGATCACTTGTCTGGCAGATGTCATCCCACGCGTTACGTCGTCACACGTCTCCTCAGTTGAGCTTGCGCCTTAGCCCTTTTGAGAATACTAGTTTTAATAAAAAATTAATGTAAAAGTGTATGCTCGACACAACCTCTCTTTATTTCGTCACAGAACTTTGATATGTAACGTAGGTACCTACTTTAAGTATGGAGTTTATATGATACCTACCTTATTTGTACTAGAAACTGAAAGGAAATTGCAAAAAATGACCCTAGGTAACCAATGACAAAAGGAGGACATCGCACTTCAGTGACCTCGAAATGACCTGAAATGGTAATTGGACAAATAGTTTACCTACCTTATATTATCGGACGTTGTCCTTTATACGGGTACAGTTTTTCAGGACGTCCTGTGTAGTCAAAACAAAACTACAACAGTATAACATACTCAAGGAAATAGGCTGATATCCCACAACACAGTGAATCCTAGTGTGGGAGTCAGTGCATAACCACAAATTCGATACTTGATAGGGTCATATGCTTAATATTACGAAATATTGTCTCTGAAAAAAGGTTGGAAATTGGTTGACAGCCGATGTGGCGCAGTGGTTAGTATGCCGTATGCCTGCCTGCCACGCAAAGGTTCCGGGTTCAATTCCCGGTGGGATCACTCACAAAGTTGATATTTATCACTTTGTGAATTTGTTCCCAGTCTGGTTAGGACATTGCAGGCTGAACCACCTGATTGTCCGCAAGTAAGATGGTTCCGTGCTTCGGATGGGCACATTAAGCCGTCGGTCCCGGTTGCTGTCTATGATGGCGGTCGTTACACAACCATGTCAGAGGCCTGCTACTTGCAGTAGGCGGTTGAAAAACTCTGACACCAGGGTTCATCGGGTCGAAAAGACGGAAGACAGGTTGGAATAAAGTCATTTTGAATGAGAGGGTAATTTTTAAACTAGCTTTTGTCATTTCATCCTACTTACTACCTACAGCTCTTCCGGGCCGGGGTCCTCTTAAATTTTCCTTCTAAAGAATTTTCCTCACAAAACGAGCAGTGTGTCCTGTGAGTCACCCATCAGACACTTACGCGCCACATGACAATCATACTATGATTGGGTGTGATGATAAGGATGTTGTTTGGCAATCATGCAATCATACAATCATGCAATCAAACAAATCAGGTGACGCCGGCGCTTATGTTATGTGGATACCTACTGCGCGCTGGGTTTTTAGCCGATTCAAAAAAGATGTTTCGTAAGTAGTTTGTTCGAATTTGACATGTCCATTTGTGCTGTCTGACTTTGTTAATCACAAAAAGACTTTACTCGACTGCCGACTTTACTCGATATATGGTAGCGGTAGCGGCTAAGAATTCTATCATCCCTATTCTACTCAGGGTGTTTCTTAAAAGGCGACGTACCTAGAGTTTTTGACATTGGGTAGAATATCTGTCGACCATGGTCAACTTTTGCAACATGATTTTTTATTCAAACAAAAACATGTTGCGCTGACCCCAAGAAATTTCGTTAAGGAAAAATATTCACATTATGAGGTTTCGTTAGATTCATCTCAGAGACTTAAAATCAGAGACATCTAAAATTTCATAGATTCAAAATGGCGGTATTAGAACGCAAAATCGCAGTCGGGTTTATGTTTTTAATAAATTGTGCTTATTGTTGATCAGTAAATCTGCAAAATTAAACATCGATCCATCGCGAATTGAACTCAGGACTTCCGGATCAGTACCACCTCTCTACCGTTATTATTTGTCTTCTTTATTTAAAAACAAAACACTAATGTTTTAAATTCTAACCTGTGAAGAAAAAAGCGTTGTCCAAATTTGGGTTATTTGAGATGAGTAGACTAGGTACCTACTAATATGTCTCCAATATTCATAAAACCACAATGATGCAGTGAAGAGACAATAAATACTCAGACCTATAACATGTTTAAAATTATTATAAAACTTTGTCAATGTCCAGTCAATGGCAGGTGTACAGATTCCTTGTCTATTGTTTGTATTTTCCAAATTAAATACCATACATACCTACATATAGGTACATAATCACGCCTATATCTCTTGCGAGGAAGGCAGATTATAAACTGCTACTAAAATGGCCACCACGTCTGAAAAAAGTTTGAGAGTCTTTCAGAAGACTGTGTAACACCATAGTGACAGGTTGTCGGCCTGTCGCCTAAAATCCTTTAGTTGCTTTTTACAACACCCATGGGGAAGATATAGGGTGATTCTATTCTACCACTAGTAGGTAATTACCCATCTAATAATCTTTTTTTGCAATCTACCTACTTAGTTAGAAAAGACAACTGTATTTAATATTATAACTATACATACTTGAAAGGTAAGGTAAACGGCAAATGTGTAGACAATGACTAACCTATTGGTTAATGAGTTGGTCAGCTTTGTCACGTAGTTCTCACGGGCTGCTTATCAGCTACACACCTGGTCGTTCTGGTCAACATAGGAATGGTCACAGATAAGGAGGGAATCACAAGTAACGTCTGCTGCTGCGTTGTTTTAGTGCTGCGTAACGCATGGGTTTAGCAAATGCTAATTACTAATTAGATACAAATATGTATTATGTCAAACTGTTTGACAGACGCATTGCATAAAAAGTAGCTCGTTTGACCTGCAAGTCAAGTAGCGGATTTTAGGTAATGGTAGGCTTATAAACCAAGCGTCGCGACAACGACGCCGTCAAAATTTGACGCCGCCAATGTCGCTGCGGTCTTGTAGAAAAACCCGACCGCATCCCATACAAACCCATAGCTTTTCAGCGCGCTGTCAACGTGACGCCGACACGGCGGCGTCGTTGACGCTGACGCTCGGTCTTTCTGGTATCCCCATACAAACCAGTCATTTAACAGCGACAACGACGCCGCCGCGACGCCGCGACGCTTGGATTTTAAGGGTATCTTAAGGCGCAAACTCCATAGAGTAGACGACAGACGTGGCTGACATCAGTCAAACAAGTGATCGTCAGCCGTCATAGATGCGAAGCACGTCTCACGTGTATAGCTTTGTCTCTTCTGTTTCATACATTTTATATGGAAACAGTTTCAAGCTTCACAATTTCGCACGTCTCACATCTCATGACGTCTCACATTAATGGCAGTTATTGTGATTTACATAAAAAAATGTACATATATTTAAATAGATACTAAGATATGTGTTGTATTTTTAGCATTTAAGCGTTTTGGAACTCTGTTATATTGTAACTTAATAAATAAATAAAATGGAGCTAAGCCGATGTTCGATCAGTATGGTTTAGGAAATAAAATTTTACCCAATTTGACAAATAAAAAACGAATCAATTTAAATTTAAATTTTCCTAAAGCGGATTAAAATTCAACCTGTGAATCAACCAGGTTTACATTTAATAATAATGTTTTATTTACCTCAAGCTAGTCGAAGGTACGAAGGTTACAAAAAGTAGGCCGTTGTTTGCGCATTTGTA
This sequence comes from Phthorimaea operculella, assembly GCA_024500475.1. NCBI lineage: Eukaryota > Metazoa > Arthropoda > Insecta > Lepidoptera > Gelechiidae > Phthorimaea > Phthorimaea operculella. The sequence continues at coordinate 38,407 of JANFCV010000319.1, read as the reverse complement.
GAGTTTCTTATGTATTGTAGGTTTATTTAACTAGGTAACTAAAATAAATATGAAAGAAAATAGAAAAAGAAACAATCCAGCCTGTAGCATCCTATAGCTATCCTGAATAATTAGGTACATGGCCCATGGTTTTCCAGTAAATCTGCTTTACCTAAATAGAGGTAATGACTTTTGGCCTTTAAAATTATTTAGATGAAGTACCTGTCAGTGTGATCACATGATCACCTTATGATCATATTTTAGACCCTTATGCACCCAATAGATAGGTACTTACTTTGTGCCTCGTGTGTAAGGCGTCTGATTTGGGACGTCTAAAGTCTAAAGTAAGTAGAAATGGTCACTGACTTAGCAACTAACTATCATCCATCAGTTACATCCATCATCCATCACAAATGAGGAGTTAATAATGTTTTATTGTATACCAAAGAGATAATAGTAACAATTTTTCTAACACCTGCAAATTTTAAAACAAATCGAAGAAACTGCAATAAATATTCCCTTTGTGAACCTTTGTGTAAACTTCAACAAAATTACAGATGTTTTATAACAACACCTTCATTCCTTAATACTCGTATTGTCTCGTCCATTCTGTTTGATGTTTCTTTATCTATGACTAGCGGCCCGCCCAGCGGTTTCACCCGCTGCTACTTACCTGTTTCCCCGTAGAAATTGGATCTTTGCCATTACTGGGGGTCTACATCAGGTACCTACTCTAGACCCTCGTGACCATGTGCCTGCAGAAGCGGCCCGTCATGCTGAATAACTTTAACTTTGAAGACATTACCGAATCTATTATAGTTTAGATGAGATGCTGGTGGTCTACATCAGGTACTCTAGACCCTCGTGACCATGACCAGCAGAAGTGGCCCGTCATGCTGAATAACTTATACTTTGAAACCATTACCCTATCACTTATAGTTTAGATGGGATGATGGTGGTCTACATAAGGTACTCCAGATCCTCGATAACTATGTGCCAGCAGAAGCGGCCCGTCATGGTGAACAACTTTTTCTATGAAGCCATAACCGTATCTCTCATAGTTTAGATGGGATGCTAGTGGTCTTCATCAGGTACTCCAGATCCTCGATAACCATGTGCCAGCAGAAACGGCCCGTCATTGTGAACAACTTTTTCTATGAAGCCATGACCGTATCTCTTATAGTTTAGATGGGATGCTGGTGGTCTTCATCAGGTTCTCTAGATCCTCGAGGGCTGTCAAAAAGTAGTCCATGTCCATCGTTAATATGCTAGTAATATCAGTGCCAAATTTCGCGAAGATCGGTAAAGAGATTTGGCTAATTTGGGTAATATCCGCTATATTTCCCGCTTTTCCTGCTGCTAACCGTTTTCCCGTGGGAATGAGGAATTTTCCCGTGATTAAAAGTAGCCTATGTTACTCAGGAATGTTGTAGCTTTCTAATGGTGAAAGAATTTTGGAAATCGGTCCAGTAGTTTCGAAGTTTATCGATTACATACATACAAAAAAACAAACAAACAAACAAACAAAAAAACAAACAAAGGTTTCCTCTTTATTATATTAGTGTAGACAACAGATTCATTCTAATCTGCACAAAATGTGGTACCTACCTACTGATAAAAGCACCGTTGTTCATAGATAAAGAAACATTAAACATAATGGACAGACAATATTAAGGAATGAAGGTGTTGTTGAACTGAACAAAAACTAAAATAACCGTGAGCAATATTTCTTTTGAAGATAATTCATAAGCTATCTGTAATACGAGGGACATTTTGCCATTTTTCCGATACGTGAGTACCTATGGAAGACACAGCGAAAAGGACCAACCGTCCATCCTACTCTGTAGAACAGGAGATTTTTACATCAAAAGCTAGGTACCTACCTACATTTTGCAATACCAACATTTTCCGCACAAGAGAACTAAATCTTTTTAAATTGAAATTTTTCTCTCAATCTTACTTTTTATTACCTTTTCGTTTCATCGAAGTGTTAAATAATAGGAACTACACGTGCAGTTCAGACAAAAGTTTAAGATAACGTACAACCAACTAATAAAAGACAGATAAAGTCGTATTGTCTGTCTGTACGGTTGTTTTCTAGATAAGATTGGAGGTGTATAGTATAACCTCCTTTGTTTGTAGCATGTGGTTGGGATTAGGAACACCTGACCATTAAGTGTTACAGCAAAGCGGATTGCTAGGAAAAGCTATAAGTAAACGCTGTTGTTGGTAAGGCAGGCAGCTGTAGGCAGAAAATACTGGATGGTGTACCGACGAAAACTTTCCAAGCATGATCAGACCATGAAACTGTAGGTACAACTTTTCATATGGAGGCAATGCTGGTAAATAAGAAAGAAAAATCGACCTTCCCACCTACCTACCCAATTTCCAATTAGCAGCCTTCCGTTCAAATTATATGTTTCGATCATAGGTTTCGATATTCTCAATTTTTTACAGAAGCCACTTAAAAAAATGAAATTTATCAACTGCCTGAATTTATTACTTAGGTACCTATATGAAAAGTACATGAAAATGTATTGAAAAAATTAAACATACCATTCAGCATCAATTCTTCCCACGAAAGCTACTACTGAAATCGCCTTTAAATAAAGATGGCACCCTAAAAAAACAGTTAAACGCAAATTATCTCTGCAACAGGTTCACACGCTGCACAAAAGGACGAAACACAATGAGAATTACCCAATCAGCTTAGGAAGACCGCAGGTGTCAAAATTCTTTGTCTCAAAAAAAGAAACAGAAAAAAAACAAAGACGGAAAAGTGTAAAAATGCCGCTTACGCACTTTCGCATGCCGCCCATTCATGCTTGTAAATCCCTAAACAAAAGGGAATAAGTTTAAATAGTTGTTTTGTCGTATGAATGGACAGTTCTTAGAAAATGGCGCAGGTTCGTCAATGAATCATTGACACAAGGTACTATGTAGTTTAGTTACGTTTATTTAGTGTAATGGTGTAAGGACCTCCCGTGGGTGTTCTCGTGTGAAATTTTGAGTGAAAAGCTTTGCTGATAGACAAAGATGTTGGTAGCGACCTTGACAACTCGGTTGTCAGCGTTTATGTAAGTAGCGGGTCGTCCACAAAATACCTACGTAGGTAATGCAAAATTTGCAAATTTGTTTGTTTGTTCTCCGATTGTTCAGAGATGCATTGACCCAAGAAAGTCAGAATCTGATGATGGTATCCTGGAGAAATCGAAAGAATTCTTCAAATTCCTTAGATAGTTTGGAACAGTTAGGTAAGTAGGTAGGTGGAGTTAAAGTTGGTTATAATAATCATATTTTTTTGTTTAAAAATCTGTGTAGTAAAACATTTTTTTATATATTACATTTTAAATATACCTACAAATCGATAGAGCTCGTCAAACTACATAAGATGCATTAAAAGTCCGTTTTGGCGAACATGGCTTTTACGACATTTGTTACTCGAGGGGTCAATATTATTATGCCAAACTGCATTTTAAAGAAAACTCAACAGTCCACTGCTGGACATGGGCCTACCTCCGGTTAGGGGGGGATTTCCATACTCACCACACTTGACAGGCGGATTGACGAGCATAGTGCATTCCCTGGATCCATCGTTTAGTCGCCTTTTACGACACACACTGGTAGAAATGGTATGATGCTATTCTAAGCCACCACACAGCAAAGAAATCTCCTACCCACCTCCTTACCTAGTGTATGAATGAATATCACCTCCAGTCCCACTTGACCCACTTATAAAAATGGGGTGATGCTATTCTAAGCCGGCACCACACGGCAAAGAAAACTCCTACCCACCTCCTTACCTAGTGTATGAATGAATATCACCTCCAGTCCCATTTGACCCATTTATAAAAATGGGGTGATGCTATTCTAAGCCGGCACCACACCGCAAAGAAATCTCCTACCCACCTCCTTACCTAGTGTATGAATGAATATCACCTCCAGTCCCACTTGACTAGTGATGGGCCGAACATAGGTTTTACCGAATACTTCGGTTCGGCCGAATATTCGGCAAAAAGATTGCCGAACCGAATATTCGGCCAAATAATTCGGCAGGAATCGATGACCATATAAAATAATTAGGAGCATCACTTGTTTACGAATTATGCGCTGATTCGCACCAAACCACTCCGCTCTTTACCTCTCTAACATTTTACATTGGAAACTTTGTCAACAAATTAAAATAAAACTGCATCATTGCTTGTCTTGAGGTCTTGACATACCAATTCGCAATGCAATATAATATAAAAAGGATGCGTTTTTATTCGGCCAAATATTCGGCAAAATTCACCGAACATTCGGCCGAAACCGAATATTCGGTAAACGTGCCGAACATGCCGAATACCGAACATAAACCGAATATTCGGCCCATCTCTACACTTGACCCACTTATAAAAATGGGGTGATGCTATTCTAAGCCGGCACCACACGGCAAAGAAATCTCCTACCCACCTCCTTACCTAGTGTATGAATGAATATCACCTCCAGTCCCATTTGACCCACTTAGCCATTAACTAAACGCCTAAGTACCCAGAGAACAAACCCTAGGGTTGACACAGCTGTGTTGTACTGCGCACAACATGTAGAGACCTAGCTAGAGAAACCGTCGCGAAATCACGATGTTATTAAAAAAGTAAAAGCTTAGTCCGTATGATACATACCTAATTAAAACGAAAATAGAGGTAGAAAACTAATGGCGCCAATCTTGAGTGTGCCATTTTTCTGTGATTGGTCAAAAATATGTCAATGTCAAAGTCTAGTTACTTCATATTGGTTGTCGATGACGTTATTTAAGCACATTTGCACCAGCTTTGAGTTTTCCTCCCCAATAAATTATAGGTACCGTGAATGCAATTTCGTTACTTTTTAGAGATAAACAAGCAGCTTCATCGAGACTTGGCTAGTTTTTTACAGAATGTTTTTGATGGGATTCATTATTCATGTAGGGACTAGGTATATTCATTGTTCCTATCAGTGAATATTTTTATTCCGTCTCGCAGCTAGATCATGTACATAAGATAACAGCTAAAGTTCATCAAATACCCCACTTCTTACCTAAGTAGCTACTGTAGCTTTCCGCTATGAATAAAACTGCGAAAAATCTTAGTCAGCATTAGATAGCGCTACCTCCATATTTTATTGCTCGGAATAAATATTCCAGTGAGCTACCGCTAAACCCACACTTGAAATATTTTGATGCGCATTTTAAGCGCGTCCGCATGCGTCTGTCAGATCTCAGATCATCAGAGGCAGGGAAATTTCGGGTTACCCACGAATTTCGAATGACGCAGATGCAGAGCTGCATCCTCCTCCATTACGACCGCAATAAGTGCGTGCATGCTACGCTTGCGTAAACGCGATGAACCCTGTCTGCGGTAGCCCTGAGGTTGCGTAGTTTGACGTTTGACAGACGCATCTGTGTCTCTGTTTCACTTATTATGGTAGCACTATAACTATCTCTTTTGCACTAACACGCGTCAGGTGTGTGATTCGCCGAATGGCTTGCCCGAAATTCCACTCGTCTTGGATAACTCATGCAATTTTTCTTCCGTTTCATTGAGTCATGCCGTGATACGCTTCAAGAATGACCCGATTTTGCGTAGGTAGATAGGTACAGGTACTTAGGAAAACAAATAGTACGTATTTTTCTCTTCCTTCAAGAAAAGAAAATCCCATCAAAAATATGCTGTAAAAAGCTAGCCAAGTCTCGATGGAGCTGCATGTTTCTCTAAAAAAGTAATGAATTCTAGACAAAGTCGTGCCAAGTGTAAGGTTTGTTACCTGCTGCGATTTCTTTGTTATTTAGTAGGTAGTTAGTTAATTTTATATGACTGGCCGTTCTTTATACCTACATTATTTATACGTTAGTGGGTAGGTACATGTCAACGGCGGCTAGTCATGTCACATTACAATACAACTTGACTTGACGTGCACGGATTCAGTAGAGTGCGTTTCATTATAAAGTTCCTATGGCGTCATAAGATGAACAGAACTATAAGATGAAACGCACTCTAATATTCAACTAAGACTTTCGTTGCAGCCCTGCACTAGCTCCGCCTAGATCTAGGAACTCTAGAGGTAGAGCCCACGCACTTCCGCCGCCAACAGGAAGTAGACTCACCGTCAACACTCTACATTTTGGCCAATATTATTGTGTAATTTGGACAAAACAACAAAAGTATGACGTCTTAAAAAAGCCGCGTCAAAAAAATTGTTGGTTGCCCCTTAGATTTTTGAAGAAATTACTTACCCGACAGTCTCAGGAGGGTTACCTATGTTTTTCCAGAGTGAATTATGTATGTAGTTGTAGGTATGTAGGTATGTATGCAGAAATTCGTTTTCACGGGCTGCAGCACAAACGGCTGAGCGAATCTTGACACGTAAGGTGCCCTTAAATTTGTTTCAGCCAACGAGTTTCAGCTGCGTGAGTGACTTTGGCTATTAAAACATCATAAAATCAAAATGGCGGATTTTTATCGGAAAATACAATTTTGAAATTACAGCAGGCAGGTTTTTGTTTTTTAATAGGTCATCTGCTTGTTTTTACAAAGTTGGAGTAGATTTTCGAAGATTTATCAAGGTGCAAGTAGCCACAAGGAAGCAATCTTGTAATGTTCGCCGCGCGTGCCAGTTTGCGCGGGAAACGCCGCCATTACGGCAATTGGCGCGAAGCAGGAAGTCACCGTCGCCGCTGCGTACCTACCACCAATCTTCACCTCTATCGCGGCTTCGCTAGTGATTCAGAGACTATTTAACAGGTGGAATGGAAGAAAACAGAGGTTTGTGAAGTCCATTGATATGACATGACCAGCCTAAGCGAGAGGCCAAGCTACGCTGGTTGCAATACCTACTAAGATACTACGCGACCAGCGTAACTTGGCCTCCCGTTTAGGCTGAATTGTTTTTGAATGGACTATAGATTGTTCTGTCTTTTCAGTAACTATAAATCTGGAGGCACCACAGAGAAGAAAAGTCAGTCAGGAAAGGTGACGGGCATGATGGTGTCACTCTAAGTGTCACTTGCCTGTGTGGGGCACGGTGGAGGATCGCCAAGACGAGTCAAACAAAACGCGGGACCACCTAACTTTTTTCGGAATGCTTCGTCATTTTTTTTTTCAAAACATAACTTTTAAGTATATATCTGTAAAGCAGATGTTCATATTTATTAGATCGCAAGCAGAAAGCTTTGCCCCAGAAATCGCGAGTCTGAAATCTGCGACCCCCTTCCCCAAAGAGAGCCGTCTCACGCGCCTCACCATTCGACGAGCTGACGACGGACTCCTGCGGGTCGACTCACGAATAGCGCGCGCGCCAGGGATCGCGGAAGAGACGAAGTCACCCATCGTCCTAGATGCCCACCACCCAGCGGTCCGCCTCCTAATACTCGATCACCACGTGAAGGCCGGCCACGCCAACAGCAATCTCGTGTTGAACGAACTCCGACAGAGATTTTGGATCCTGCGATGCCGAAACGCATTAAAAACTATCACAAGGGAATGCTTCCACTGCAGAAAGATGAAAGGCCGGCCACAAGTACCGCCCGTTGGCGACCTCCCTCTGGAACGGCTGGAGCACCACCTGCCGCCCTTCGCAAACACTGGTCTGGATTACTTCGGGCCACTAGATGTCACCGTTGGCAGAAGAAAGGAAAAACGATGGGTAGCCCTATTCACCTGCCTCGTGACTAGAGCGGTGCACCTAGAAGTGGTCAACAGCCTGTCGACAGACTCCGCCATCTTATGCCTACGCCGCTTCATCTTCCGCCGAGGCTCGCCAAGAAAAATCTTTTCGGACAACGCCACCACCTTCAGAGGAGCTGACAACCTGCTGGCTCCACTGCTCGACTTCGCCGCGCAAAGAATGATAGAGTGGCACTTCATTCCACCTGCCTCGCCGTTTATGGGTGGTGCTTGGGAGCGCCTGGTCCGATGCGTTGGTGCCGCCTACACGTTTGTCTATTTTTCATATAGTCAACTCGAGACCCCTGACGTACTGTCACGTACGTGTCACTCTCTGATCCTGATTGCCCCACAGCTATAACGCCCTTCCACTTTCTTATCGGGACCTCCTCGAACAACCACTGGCTGAATAAAGAGCTGGACGACTCGGATCTTATCCGCCGATGTGACTGGAGGCGGACCCTGCGGCTGGCGGACGCCTTCTGGACCCGAGGGATGCGCGAGTACCTGCCGACCCTCATACCGCGCCCTTCATCAAGAGGAACGAAGTCGACGAACCTGAACGTGGGAGACGTGGTGTTAATCGTGGACGACTCTCTGCCTAGGGGCACCTGGCCGTTAGGAAAAATTAGCAAAATTCACCCAGGCCAGGATGGGGTAGTCAGGGTGGTCGACGTGGCCACCCAAGGTGGCACGCTGCGACGGCCGGCTAGAAAGGTCGTGCTGTTAACTCAGGGACCCCAGCCAGCTGCCGATGCTCATTGAGTGCCTGCACTGGGGCGGAGGATGTCGGCAACTGGCTGGTGCCGCCTACACGTTTGTCTATTTTTCATATTTTTTGAATCTGATGTTGTCACCCTTTTGATCTTTGGTATAAAGTCATTATATGCTGTCTGTCACGAAAAATGGTTGTTTTCTTGGTTAGGTTTTTGCAGTCCATTTCCATATTTTAGGTATTTTCTTAACACCAATCATCATCATCATCATCATCATCACCATTTGTTGTTCTAAAACAGTTACACTGTGTGCGAACTTAAATATTACATTATTATAGCAAAATTTAACAACATAATAATATACTAATAATAATAATACAATGTCAATTACCATGAATACAAAATAATACAATGTTACAAAAAAATACAATCAAACTATTGGAAGAAGTTAGTTACTATCGTGCAGTCAAAGGATCAACGATACTGGTTTTTAATTCAGTACCTACCTACCTACACGTATTTATAACCAGCGTTGATAGTACCAAGCATAGTACATGATAGTACCTTGTTCTTCATCTACTTTTAATTTTTTGGCTCCGTCAATCATGCACGTCATAGAAGAAAATGGTGATACCTTCTGTTGGTAAGTGAGATAAATTTTATAAAAATTCCATAACTATGCTCTACATATCGTCTCCAAATTGATGAAGTACCTATTAGAGAAGAGACTTTAGATATTAAACAAACATTTCATGATGTTATGAATGAATTCACAAGCTGAATCATGCAGTTACCAGAAATCGACAATAATATTCCACGAAAAAGATTGACCTTCTTTGGACTGGACTGCCTCTTTCGTACAGTGACTGTTTGGGTTCACATTCCAACCGATTCAAGGTCTATGGGAAGAAAAGGCCTGTGTGATTATGGAAAAGCCCACCCGTCTTGGATCGAAAGGTAGGTACATTTTAATATTGATGAGGAGCCTATATTAGGCATTACCTAGGTTAACTTTCCAGGATCCGGAAAAAAATTGTAGGGTCTTGCAACTTAAAGTAATTTTGGTCATATATGGCAAAAAGTTATGTTAATCATCCGTTTATTGGGCAAATTGTTTTTCCTGCGGTCCATGTCTTTAGTAAAGACGGAAGATGCCTTTCTAAATCTGCCATAACTTATATTTTTTCAATCGTAACATACATACATAGTACTACGCTTGACAAAAGTTTGAGAGTCATTCAGAAGACTGTGTATCACCATAGCGATAGGTTGTCAGCCTATCGCCTAAAATTGTACCTAATACACATCAACTCTCAAATCCAGTCGCTTCCTATCCTACGACACCCACGGAAAAGATATAGGGTGATGCTACTCTAAGCCGGCACCACTTGGCTTCTCAATCAATAGTTTCCAAACTGAGCTTAGATCAAGCTCGGACAGGTCACACGTGTTTGCTGCGTGGGTTTGCAACAAGGCGCGGTGACGTCACTCCGCCGCGACGCAAGCGCACCCATATCACCCGTATCGTGCACTTTTTGCAGGAAAACCATGGGTTTGTACAAAGGTACCTACTCACCAAAATTATAGGTAAATGTTTACACATACATACAAAAATCACGCTTTATCATTTGCGGGGTAGGTAGAGCGTAAGTAGATAACTTATCTTGACCTTAGTACACGTTGTATCACTATTGTATCGCCCAACGACTCGATGAACCCTGGCATCAGAGTTTTTTAACCACCTACTAGTAAACAGGCCTCTGATATAGCTATGAAACGACCTCCGTCTAAGTAATCTAATCATAGACAGACAGGGTGATTCTAGCTTGCCTACATAAGTTGTTTTCCTACATATTATGTTTTCGGTACACCGTCTTTTACACCCAGTACTTTATTATTGATATTGGTTGAATATTGAAATTGGCAAACGAAACTGAATATAAAAACAAAATTTGTCTGGTTAGTCTTTGGTGTTATTTTGATAATTTGTAACGCGCTAATAACTTTATTTACGTTTGTTTCATATGTACATAAGTACGATCAGTTACGTCGATATCTAATTCGATACACCCGACAAAGCATATGGGCTTATGTTCTGTTTCAGGTGTATATTTCCACTGATTAGGCACGGTGGTGATATGGTGGCACGGACGTGCTCCCGACAAGATGAGCCTTGAGACAAACTCTACATTATAAAATATATGGCTTGGCCGTTTCGGTAGATACCTACTTACTTCAGAAACAGTTCGTGTTACACATTACTCAAGCTACATATTTGCCTAACACAAAATGCGCATATTTCGCATTCTAGATAATAGCGAAACAGCCAAGCCGTACCTACATTTTGACTAAGATGTAGAGATTGTGTAATTTAGGTTGGTTGAGCTAGGGAGTGTAGATTCAGAAGATTGGTTTTTGGCTTTACCTACTTGAGATCTTTTTCACAGACCAAGACATATGATCTCGTCTTGGCGATATTTTACTTGAAAATGTTTTTAGTGTGTGACTGAAGTACACTATGACCACTTCTTTTAACTATTTCCAAACAAAAAATTACGTAGGTAGGTACGTAATTTCGCCAAGGTCACCTATACATACATTATCAGAAAGTTTTCAGAATTCAAACAAACTTTATCACAATTTTTTGTGAAACTTGCCACCGAATACCTACTCACCAATCAATCGCACGTAAGTAGTTTTGTACACTTTTATGTTTATTTACTCTACTATACGGACAATGGCTAAGCTATTTGTTGTAAACAATTATAATGAAACAATACCACAATCTTCATTGTCCAGGTCAACTATTGTCTTTTCATGCGTAAAATATTTGGATTCATAACGAAATTATTCGAGATTTTGGTTTCTATATTGTTTAGGGTGGTTTAGGCGCTGGAATTATAAACAAAAGATGATGTAATAGACTGTTTTTACATTTATTTACTTTCATTTGTTAAGCGTATCATAGGTAGGTAATGATGTTAGTGTGATAATGATAAGGCTCTTACATTATGTAAAAAACTAGGTAATCAAGTCTCTATGGAGCTGCTTTGTTTATCTCTAAAAGAAGTAACAATAACCATAATAAATAATAATAAAGAAATCGCAGTAAGGTACCTTAGACTTGGCACGACTTTGTCTACTTAGATTCCATTAGGTAGGTACTTTTTAGAGAGAATCAACCAACTCCATCGAAACTTGGCTAGCTTTATACAGAATGTTTTTGGTTGGATTACTTTTTAATTCGATATACGACAGCTAGTTAGACTCATACTTACTAATAGACAAAAAAATATTCAGTTTTCCTACTAAAAGACAAAAATATTTTTCAGAAAGAGAAAGTTTGACAGTTTTCAAATTGAGCTCGTTATGCTAGCTTCACTGTACTCGTACTTTCCTTGATTTTCCAAATAGTTAGACCTAGGTAGGTATCTAAACTGGCAATCATTTTTATTCCCATCTGTAGCCGCTGATAGCGTGAATCGGGCATTTGCGAAAGAACTACCTACTACTTACTACTACAGCCACAACAGTTCACTGCCTGGGCCTTCCCTTTTTGAGTCACCACGCTTGACAGGCGTATTGGCGAGCGCAGTGCAAGATGTTTCATTGACAGGGAATACTGCTGTCCATTCCCTGGATAAATATCCCTTAGTAGGTTGTTACGACACCCACGGGTAGATTTGGGGTGATGCTATTCTAAGCCGAGTGGTAGCGGCTAAGAATTCTGCCACCCTTATTCTACTCAGGGTGTTTCGTAAAAGGCGACGTAGAGTTCATGACCTTGGCTACAATATCTGCCGACCATGGTCAACCGTATGGTGGTGGTAATACCACCTACGATAGCATTCCCAAAGAGGGTTGACGTCAGGCAGGCGGCCGGTCGTTAAATTAAGCCAAATCCTTTAACAACATGATTTTGTGTTCATACAAAACATGTTGCGCCAACCCCAAGTAATTGGGATAAGGGCAGGAAGATGATGATGCCTATTCTAAGCCGGCACCACACGGCAATCTGAACTAAACTGGCATCCATTATCAGGTCCATCTTTAGCCGCTGATCGCGTGAGTCGGGGGCATCGGCGCAAGAGTCGATAACTATCGCTATTTTAATACAGTCGCCTACACTACACACTATACCTTCATCATCTTCCTGCCCTTGTTCCAAATCAGTTGGGGTCAGCGCAACTTGTTTTGTTTGAACACAAAGTCATGTAGCAAAGGGATTTGGCTACGTTTTATCACCGGCTATCTGCCTGACGTCAACCCTCTCTGGGAAAGTAAGTACAACCCTCCCTGAAACTTCATAAATAACCTTCCTTAGGCAGACATGAGACCTAGTGTTGTAAATGATGAAATATTTAGGCGCTACCTTCACACATGAGACGTGCGACGCGTGAGGTAAGATGACATCTATCAGACAATATTGTTTGAAACCTTGCAAAATTTTCCACCGCAGGCTGGATTTGAACCAGTGACCTTACTGGCGACGACGCCTCTACGATCTGGGCTACAGCGGCTCACTCCAAGCCTGCGAATTTTACAAGTGTATATTTTGTTGCAGCTGACTGTACCGTAGCCAGGGCTTTCTTTTGCATTAAGCCAGTGCCATGACCACATGCAACTCTTCATTTTGTGTCAGATTTCTAAAAGAAGCTGCAATTTACTTATCATAGCAATTAGGAGATACCTAGGTACATAAGTTGCTCAAAATTTATTATGAGTTTGAGTACTGTTCCCCGTTTTCCCGTGAAAATAAGGAGTTTTCGAAGGCAAGGAGAAATAAGAAAGAAGTAGGTAGTATCTAATCTACCTATTTGGCGTTTTCGAAACCTGTAAACAAACACATGAAAGAGTTTCGAAATCTGAAGCGACAATGCTAATTCTGAACATCTTCTGCACAATTTGTGAAGCTCCAATCGCTCTAATTAAAATTTTACTTCAATCTCTCAAAAGTCGTCGATATAAAAGTTCTACCTATATGTGTCAAACTTTCTGTGCATGCATGCGCAACTCAAACTCATATAAGCAGGTACATAAGTACTGTTTAAAAATAAAGTTGCAAATGTTACGAACTTTTTTCGCAACTTTAGCTCAAAAAGTCATCAAAATAAGTTTAAAACTACGAAAGTACGAAACTTTGGTGTACCGTACTATCGCCAGAAAATCCACGTACCCATTTAAGGGACCAACTAATTTTGGTTTTTGATACAAATACTAAGAAAAACCAGTATATGATGGTTCCCTGAATGGGTAGTTGGATTTGCTGGCGATAATGCAGCTCGGTCCGTGGGAGCCATTGTTTTGATGTCGGAAGGATGGTGCGCTAGCGCATAAGAGACTTTGATTTGACAATGTGAGCTTCTAACTGTTTGAGGGAATCGCTGGACTATTGTGATTAGGAAATCACTTTAATCGTGTAAGTTTTCTCTACTAGTTAAGAAAGAAGGTACAATAGTACAAGGATCAAATCAATTCTAATAATTTAAGTGGGTAAGTAAAGAGAATGGCAAGTTTTCAAACCAATATTACAAATACAAATACAAATGTCATTTATTGTGAATCATAGGTAGGTACAAAAGGTGTTATCACAGTTATTAAGATCACTATGTTCTGCTATTGAGCATACAATAATATTATATTAAGAATACATTAAATTAAATTGCAATAAAAATAAAAAAAATGTCTGCCTAAATTAAATTAATATCACAAATCTTAGTAGTCAAATCACACAATTACAATAACACTTAGCAATATTTTATCATTCAGAAAATCATCAATGGAATAGTAAATTTTATCTTTTAGTCATGCTTTTAATCTATTTTTAAATATATATCCACACTATCGATGTCACGTAGGGTTTTTGGTAACTTATTGTACCTACATTTTTGGCGCCATAGCGAACATACTTTTGTGATATAAGTAGTATATTATATTGATGTGCTATATAATTTGATCAGAATAGGTAGTAGGTACTTATTACTATTGGTTTCTTAAATATAAATTTAACTTGGCTGGCCACGCTACCGTGTGTCAAGATGCTTCGGAAAGAAAGACTCTACTAATCTCATAATTTTGAGGAACACGTACCGATAATCACCTAATACGCAACGCTCTACGAAATCGATTTGCAAAATTATAGTTCACTACTTTTGCCCTTTGCTCTGCTACAATCGCTAAAATCGATTTAGTATATCGTTAACAGGCCACTTATGCAATCGATTACCACTAGCCTTTAAAGAAGAAAAAAATGATCGATTTTTAAAACGTCCCTCTTGCTTTTGAATTTCAAACTCTACCATTTTCAAAATAAGCGTCGAAGTTGTTTATTGATTTTTATACGCAATATGGTGGTTTTTCGAGTGCTTTTTCGATATGGTGCTCAAAAGACAATGCAGTGATCTGGAGTGATGAAAAGCAGGTGACACGTGCGTTGTTTTTTGGCCCACCATCAGTGATGAACTGGTTTTGGAAACTTGCTGGCTGGAAACGGGGCATAGAGTAATTTGCAATCTCATTTCAGAGGAGACTTTTGGTATATTTCGGGATTACACTGCCTAAACTTCATAAAACGTCATTATCTTTGTTTCTGAACCACTAAGAGAGTTCCGTGCTTCGGAGGGCACGTTAAGCCGCCTGTCCCGGTTGCTGTCTATGACTGATTGATTACCTTAGACAGCGGTTGTTTGTTACACAACACAACCATGTCAGAGGCCTGCTACTCTCAGTAGGCGGTTTTAAAACTCTGGAACCAGGGTTCATCGGGTCGTTGGATTACTCGGTGTCCCACACAAAGAGGTAAAGACTTTAGTGGGATTTATAAATTATCAAGCTTAGCTTTGAAAAACTGGCAAATGGGGTTGTAACATTTGCCAGTTTTTCAATAATTTTTCGTACGTCAATAAATTAAATTTTCTTATTTTCAATTTATGAGAATGATAGAGCACTGTGAGTCTGTGAGCGCATTAAAAATCCCAATACATTGGTGCGCTGATAGCTTAGAGCAGTGAGACGGTAATGGTACCCTGATTCCCGGTCGAAGCTTGACAATTTTTCAATTTCTCTCATTTTAAGAGTGACAGTTTACCTAATAAACTACCCCACATAGTCTATGCCACTTTTCGCTGCGCACGCGCTCCCCAGCACGTGCCGCCATCTGTCGGCGGAAGGGCGCTCGAGTGGAAGATGCCGGTGATAGGCTTCGCTTCGGACGGTGTACTGACTGACAGGAGTGCCACAGGTGTTATAGAGTGGACGTGGCATATGGTTTGGAGTAAAATAGAGAGGTAATGGGAAAACGAAACGCTATAGTCCGACAACTTCGTGCCCGACCCTCCTGCGGGGTACAGACGGTAGGGGGGCGAGGAAGCACGTCATTTTAATATGACGTGCGGCGCGGATGCGCGCGTCTCCCTTCCCCGCTACACTACCCGCTGACATCTCCCTCCCCAACGTCTGTCACCCCTAGGGAAGGTCGCGCACGAACTTGTCGGACTATAGTTTATATATACCTACAGGGAGTAACAGAAAGGGTACCTATAACAAGCCAAAAGGAGGTCATGCATGGTACTCATGAACCTGAACAACTTTTACTATGGAACATGGGTCAAAATATGAAAAAAGAATTTGGGCCTCCCATACAAAATTGCCGATCAGCTGAATGATTTATGGGAGGCCCAAATTTTTTTTCACTTTTCGACCCATGTTCCATGGGGAAAGATGTTCAGTTTCATGAGTACCTTGACCTCCTTTCGGCCTGTTATACCCTTTCCGTTACTCCCGGTATAAGTCTATGGGAAAACGGTGTAGCCCTATGATGAATAACTTGAATTCCTATCTCCACATAGGTAAAAGACGTAAGAGACGAGAAATGAGGCGCTCTCTGCACGCATGACACGTGAGACGCAATATGGCATCTGTCAGACAAGTGATCGTTGGCCGATCCAATCCAATCCAGCTCTCAAAAAGACAAAAGACGTTTAGATGTTTTTCCCCTATATGGAGCGAGGTGCCATTTCGTGGCATAATTTCGAATTAATTTAAACTAACATAGGCCGATGCTACCAAGCTACTGTCTAGTGACAAATACCTACTTAATTTGCATACTTATATTCGGATCGGAGACAATAGTGTAGGTAGTTTGATCACAGTATACAGGGTGTTAGGGACAGCTCTCCGAATGCTGTTAGATGACCCGAAACCTCGAAAGTGGATTCAGACCATGAAACTGAACAACTTTCCCCTGAGAATCCACCAGAGCTGTGCGAGGTAGCTAAGCGGTGTGCGAGGAAAAAATCCACCAATAGAATCACTTCATTTTCCTAGCCTCGCTTAGCTCAGCTCTGGTGGAATAGGGTTGAGCGAAGCGAGGCCATTCTACATACAAAACAAGCGAGAAATATGTGCGAAGGATGTGTTGCGACGAATGTGCAGCGAGGAATGTGTTGCGAGAAATGTGCTACTAGGAATATGTTGCGAGGTTTCCACTACATCGCATTCCCCCCGCTCACACATTTCACAGCTTCGCAACGCATCCTCGCTCCGCACATTAATGCGCATTTTGACAGCTCCGCTACGCATCCTCGTACGACACATTTTACTCGCACAGCTCTGGTGGAAACCCCTACACATTTCCACAGCACAGCTCACATCCTCGTACGACACATTTTACTCGCACAGCTCTGGTGGATTCTCACCCTAAACATATCTGTCAGAAAGCGACAATAATATTTTCCTTTCCAAGTCGGATCAATTTTGTATGAGAGGTCGTTTATTTTGTGTCGGTTCCTGAAGGGTTTAGTTTCATGTCAGTATTCGGACGGAGAGCTTTCCCCAATTACTCCTTACACCCTGTATGTGTACCTATATTAGGTAATTAATAATAGGTAAGTATTTGGTCCAAATAGACGGAGATTTGAGTGACGCCTTGTATGGAGTTATCGGTGATCGGCCGATAACCTGACAAATGAAGCAATGTAGAGTTCTTTAATTTTGGCTCGACTTTGATATATTAGGTAGCATTGTTATGGATATGGAATAGCATCACGGCCATTTCTTTCCCAAGGGTGTCGAGGCGCCCAAGGGATTTCGGGGTTGCAGTGGGACAAATTTAAGTAAAAGTAGGTAGGTAGTTACCTAACCTACCTATTTGACAGTTTCGACATTCGACCTTTGACAGTTAATGTAGAGTCCTGAGAGCGCAGAAATGCAGAGCCTTCAGGAAAATTTGTCTGCCTAGGTCGAAAACTTTGCAAGCTTTCCAAAAAAGCCTACCTACCTAGGTAGGCCTCTTTATTTTAAAACAATGCTCGATGCCGTACCGATCTAAGCCATCCAAACCAAACCTCTGGTGCCTCTGGTGCAAACGTTCAAAATAGCGGATCAAGACTCCAATTTGGCAGGTCAGGCAGGAAGATTTTCGCAAGACAGGTAATGACAAGTGGGTAGGACATGTAGGCACGCTAATTGTCAGCAATGGGCACTGCCCGGTGCCCATAAACGAATGAGCGTGGGTAGCGACGCAACGTCTATCCCACGACCAGATTCAAGACCCCTCACAACAGTTACCAATGCCTGAGGAAGTTCCACTGTTGGAAGGTGAGCGGGAGGTGAGGCAGGTCATCAAACAATGGTCGTATCGCGCGGTTGGATGTCTCCAAACCAAACCGATTGTTTGCCTCGAGTTGATGTGTTCATTCACAGAGTTTTTCTGGCGTCCGTCTAGCTCGATAGTCGACTTGAAAGCGTTCGTATACTTACTTTCGCTGTTCAGAAATTAGAGAAATGCCCATATGAAAGCCAATTATCGTTATTATTACAGAAGTAGAGCTTGTTAGAATGTCAACAAATTCCAGCTTTATTGTCATTTTGTGATGTGATCTACCTATTGGGTCACATTAGCTAGGCGAACTCTTTTGTATTGTAGAGCTAGGAGGAAATATTACTGCAAAAATAGAGCTACCGAGACAAGAGTGTTAAGGCCCTGGTTATGTCACCATATGATAATGATATCATTATACAGCTAATCAGGAAAATGACAATTTTCCAATAAAAGCAGGTATTTCCTGATGAAATCATTCGCAATGTTACGAAACGATGACTGTAGGTACACAGAATTCGTCGCAGGTAATGTGACACATTCTAATCCGCTTTGATCCTCGGGTATCCGGAAAAAAGTTACAAGAATCTACCTATCCGAAAACGGTATTAAAAGTCTGTCTATTTCGGTCGTTGTCCATCGGGAGCCGTGAAGCTGTGATACGCGGCTATTCTGGGCCGGCTCGGGCAGGTTTTCGGGGAATGTCAACAAACGAACGGCCGCGCGAGCACTCATTCAATGAACTCGATGCATGCGACGCCGGTGGCGGACCGGTCCCGAGGTGTATTCATAAAAATTATGCTCCCAGAGACGCTCAATGGAGTCGCGTCTCGCAACGCCCTTCTAACAGAGCTCTTTGGTAGGTACCTTTATGGTGCTCGGATCGTCACGTACTTATAATCCGGCTATTTAATGGTCGGTGAAATAATGCTCGGCGTTCGTTTTTGTTACAATAACTTCACACTTCGAAAAACTTGATAGTTTGTTCGGATCATTGAGTAAGCGTTTTGTCGGCGCAGGTGTAGTTAGTTGCACAAGTTTGCGAGGTAGGTACCTAGATACTGATCGCGTGGGCTACTGGGCTACCGAGGTGACCTCTCGGCTCTTACCGATCGTTGCTCAAGCAAATCGCCGGCTGGTCTAGATTGATAACTGGACCGCCCTACAATAGATAAGGCGAACGTGCCTGTCGTAAACGATGTTATTAAGAAGTCATCAATGTAGAGGAACTATCTCTCCTCAGATTAATCTAAATACCCTATCTCTACCTCATAGTAAAAGTTTGTGAAAGCCATAAAAAAACCATCTGAAAGCTTTCTTTCAAGACAATCCAGTCCTTCCAATAAAAAGTAGTTAGGTTAGTCTAAATTCTTAAGTACCAGGCCTTGTTGATTTGAGTAGGTACCTAACTCATTAGGTCTGTAGCGCGTATAAGTTTTTTAGGCCTGGACCGTTTACAAATTATTTAGATCCTAAATTAAATTCAAAGATGTCTACTAAAAATGTAGGTGGTCCGCGACTGACCCATCCACCCTACTTATTATACAAAAGAATTTAGCGAAGTGCCGAATCGGCCTACAAAAGTAACGATACTGTGCTCTGTATGTAGGTCAAGATTATAATCATTATCAAATCTGTTTGTGTTATCTTAGTATTTCAGACTTCATGATTCTTCCTCAGATTTTATAACAGTTTTGTAATAATTTTAATGCCTATTGTGATATTCAGTAGTAGGTATTGTGTAGTGTTATTTTTAATTATTATTTACTACCTATGGTGTAATATTTTGTAATCTTGAGTAATTGTTTCATATGATTGTGTAATTTGGAATAAAAATCAGAAGTTAAGGATTTAGTTTCGTATAATTTTCTTTTAACAAATGATCAATAGAAAACTGTATAATTAACAATGTAGCGTCTTAACAGATAGATCAAAATTATTAGCGCTGTAGGTAATATTTTACAAATACTTTGGAATGTTTATATAGACAATCTCATATGATTCAACATGGGACTTCCACCTCACACCTTACAATCATAGACTGGCAAAAATGTTGTTTAGCAGCTCAGGATGGTGAACTCAAGCCAAATATATTGTCAATACATGAAAACACCATCAAAAACGGTCTGCAATGGTCTAGTATAAAACACACATGAGTTCACCAGCCCCAGCTTTATTTATCTGTGTAGTTCACAGCCTATATACAAATTTACTATTTTTTTGGGTAACTCTTGCAGTCTTTACTGTCTAAGATAAAGAGAGCAAAAGACTACATGATAAGGCGAGGAATGAGTAGAGAGCTATATAAATTAGGTTACTAGCTTTTCTCTGCTACATTTTGGGCTAAGTTATACAGGCATAATTAAATACAATCTGACAATATTTCCATACAGAATTTATCAGCAATTTATACATAATATGAAATTCAATTTATTTTTTTCACTACATGAATTTATTGACAGATTGTATTCAGTATTTTATTATACAAAAATCAGATGTGTAGCAGATATTTACAAGAGAAGACAGTATAGACTGCAGAGAAACAAGTTTTTTATACACCATCCAATGTAGTATTTCAATTTTTACAGTTATACAAGACAATAATGGAGATTCATAATGAGATTATATTTGGAAATATAATTATGCGAGGCCATGCATAGCAGGTGAAATGAAAAATGCAACCGTTTACCGAAGTAGACTCTGTGCCACTGATCATCCTGATTAACTAAATAAAGCAGTCAATAAATAAACGATCATAAATATCTAATAAATACCTACATAGGCTATATTTACACAAGCCATCATCAAGGGCATATCAGCCTTTAAACATATAATACAGCACTATCCCAGCAGGATAACAGGTATAAATTAAAAAATAAAGTAAAGCTGCCAGCTTAAGACTCGTATTACACAATAATACTGACACCAGTAAAATTCTCTATTCGCGAGATGGAATGTGCCCGGACTATGCTATCTAGCCAGCATCACGGCACACACATCAATTCATCACAATTCTATCAATATAGAATGGAATTATAATACAATTAACATTGATTCACAAACACTAGCATTGCAGTACCAGGCAATGACACCTGGTATTCTGATTATTATCCATAACATTGGCTTTAACAAACATTAACATGCAGTGTGTGCCAGCCAAAGTAGACACTTGGACTGCACACACTGCCCTCACAACCAGAACCGGCTTATACTCCCATATTAGGACATCAATTCTGTTATTTACTAACAAGATACATGTCCCAGTATGAGCCTGAAAGCCTGCTCATTGAAAGGGCAGCACTCCTGTATCCGACACACAGTGCCAACAACATAACAACATATAACAGCTCTATTGAAGTGAGTAGCGTAGGTTGTACACTTCCGATACACTGAGTACCAACAAACAGGTACATTTCACTGACCAACACTGGAGAGACACTGAAATTTTATACTCAATCAGATCCATCGACCCGGAACGGTATATACAAAAGAAATTCCTCGAAATAAATTATAAGCTTCGTAAAATAATTATCACATAAATTTTTCTTATATCTTCCGTTCGCTCCACATAACTTAACACATAATCTATCTATATGTACACAAGATACAGTATAAACAATAGTCCTTGTGGTTGAGTGCTAGTGCGGCGCTGGGGGCTGGGGCGCGGGCGCCGTGGGCGGCGGCGGCGGCGCGGGGTGCAGCCGCACGGGCCCGCGCGGCGCCGCCACCGCCACCAGCTGCACGTGGCCGCGCTCCTCCTGGTAGGGCGGCTGTTTGCCGCGCCGGTGCAGCCGCACCCACGCGCCGAAGCAGACTAGAATAGCGAGGAACACGGCCACCGTCGCGCCGCCGGCTATCGACGCCGTCTCCATCATCAGGTGCCGGCTCGTCAGCACGTACGAGTCGTCCAAGTCCTTGAACTCGCAGCGCTGGCCCACGAACCCGCTGCGGCACTCGCAGTTGTAGATCGGGCTGTCCGAGATCACCACCGTGAAACAGACGCCGCCGTTCAGGCAGTAGTACTCCGAGTAGTCGGGCTCGCATTTGAACGTGGGGAAGGTGACGTTGAGGCGCGGCTGCGGCTGCGGCCGCGGCGGAGGGCCGGGCCGCGGCCGCGCCACGCGCGCCGGCCGCTTCGAGATGGAGCTGGAGCAAGCGCCAGCCCGCGGCACGAGCGGCGCCAGCGTCGCCAGCGCCCACACCACCGCGCACCACACTACCAACGATCGCATTTTCCGCACGATCCGGAGGGTCGGCGCTCGCGGTACGTGCACGATTTTGACATTGGACGGTGACTTATACGAAATCCGAGAGGCGATGACATGACCGCTTTCGAATTTCGAACCCGAACCCTTCGCTCGTATCCGCGTCGGCGGTCCGCCCAGACATGTTTCCTGTGTTAACTTTTTTTTCACGTCGACGATCACTCGCTCATGACGGAGGCGCGGTTTCTCGGAGATATAGCATCGATCCCTCCGCGGGCATGTCGAAAGTGAAACACTGAACTCGAGTAGACACTGTTTCGGTCGTGGTTTGCGATTATTCACGGAGCACATACACACAATGTCCCGTTCGAAACGATACACACAAAATGGTGCTGAGCTCGCGACCACACTTGCGCTCGGCGAGTTGTCTATGCGCGACTGACGGCGGTGACGGCGGTCGGCGGCGGGCGACGGGCGACGGGGGCGGCCACTGCATCCGCCATCTGCCGACGAGAATGAATGTCGTGAACTCGGCGCCTCCTGCGCCTGTGTGCGCGCGCCGAGCTCGTGCCTGCATGGGAAATTACGCTCGTATGCGTCATATGCGTGCTAGTGTGCGACAACTTTTTTCATTTGTTGGGCGGGATTATGAACAAGAACCTCTGGAACAAGTATTGTAGCCGAGAAGAGCCACTTTTTCTTTGTGATTTTGAACCTTATTAACACTTTTATGTAGCTCACTGATTTTGTTTTCACGATAAGTAGTACTAACCTACCCTCTAACTTACCCTGGAGAAAATTGAATTTTTGCAGTGGCAGATTAAGTGAGATATTTGGCGCCCTGGGTAGGACTTATAAGATTTACCGTCCCGAATTTGGATTAGAACAGAACCTTTTTATTTTGAATTAGAACAGAATTGATATTACAATTTGTTTCCAAGGGAATGGTATTTGCCAAACATTAATAAATACCTAAATGACAAAAGTACCTACCAATATACCTATCTGTCCGAGGAGACAGCTTAAAAATTTGCCAAGTACGAGTAGGACTTACGCACGAAGGGTTCAGCACAAAAAAAGGCAGCCATAAAAATTGTTAGTTGGGTCCCATAATATTTTTTTTAAGTATTCGTTGTTCTCGCAGCAATAGAAAAACGGCGCCAATGAAAAGTTCTAGGTAGGTACTGGGTTATTTATTTATTTAACAGTTTATTGTACACAATAAAACACAAAGGACCAATACACAACAATAGTTATGTATGACATACCTACAAATGCTCTAAGTCTGCTAATTTATAGCCAATGTAATGCCATCATGCCATCGGCCTTTGCCCTGCAGTGGGACAGTAAGTAGTAGACTCATACATAATAATGCCATCATATTATCAATTATTAGCAGAATACGGAACTACCAAAAACCAAACTAATATGACATCGACACACAACTGAAACATTTTTTATTTAGCAGACTTCGGCCCCTGGTGTGGTGACAGACAGACAGACAGCGAAGTCTCAGTAATAGGGTCCCGTCCCGCCCGACTCCCGTTTTGACCCTGTGGGGTACCGAACCCTAAAATCGCACCAGGTTTACAATTAGTAAACTTTTGCTTCACTGCCACTGGGTAGTTTTGCTAAAGCCGACTATCCAAGTATACTTGGACCAAGTGTAAGTACTTTGATAGTGTCATGTCAACGCGGCATTAAGTGCTATTGCGGCCCTGTTGCCTATATGGTAAATTAAATAAAAATTAATTAGGGATATTG
Organism: Phthorimaea operculella; assembly: GCA_024500475.1. Taxonomy (NCBI): domain Eukaryota; kingdom Metazoa; phylum Arthropoda; class Insecta; order Lepidoptera; family Gelechiidae; genus Phthorimaea; species Phthorimaea operculella. The sequence continues at coordinate 14,466 of JANFCV010000319.1, read as the reverse complement.
ATTTAACACGTGGTTTAGTAAAATATTTAAAGACAAATAATATAACCACAGTTTCTTGATCATGGGAAAAAATCTTGCGCGATGCAACCGGCATGAACGCACCCTCATATGAACTTCGAATGGAACAAAGAGTACCTTTTATACTGGGTGTTACAAAACAACCAATAAAGCTGAAAGGAGGTCAAGGTACTCGTAAAACTGAACAACTTTCCCTATGGAGCATGGGTCGAAATATGAAATAAAAATTTGGTCCTCCCATACAAATTGAACTTCATTTGTATGGAAGTTTTTATGGGTTGTTTTGTAACACGTTGTATATTAGCTGAGAGAATGGAAGTGATTGATTTTTGAAGATATCCGCAAGATGGCGTTCCGCCGTGATGACCATGCATGTGATGACTGGTGATGACAGAGGTGACATAGGGACAGAAAGAAGACAGAGCATAGAGTTTGTTGAGTTGAGACCTTGAGACCAGTGGTTGAGACCGTTGAGACAGAGACAGTCTTCTGGGGACAAAGAGAGGGATCAAGAAGCTTAGAGGGACACTACGCTTAAGGTGCGGAAAAGTCGTGTTGGTTGCTCTTAGGAAGAAGTCTACGGTGCAGAGTTTATCGGGGGAGTTTCTAAAAAACGCCCATTCTTGAGTTTCGAAACTTTTCAAATAGTTCCACACAAAAAAGGGTCACACCAACAAGCACCAACGTCATTACGTTACAAAAACCATAGTCTAATAAAACATGGTCTTTCCTTCCCAGAGAAACACAAGTCAACGTCACTTAGTATTGCCACTTTATTTTAATAAAATACGTTATGGGGTAAATTCAATCTCAGAACAATGGGTTAAAATATTTCATAATAATTTTATAATTTAGATTTACGTGTGTATTAACTTTAACTTTACAGCAACACTTAAATTTTATTTATTAGTTAACAGTATCTTATATGATTTACAAAAAACATCATAAGAGTGGGTAATTCTGGTAACCCACAAGCATGATGACGTAGTCTTGTGTTGGTCACGTGGTTCACGAGTCTCGGAAAGAAATACCAGGCGGAGTTGAGGCGGAGTATCTATCCACAGACCTACCAGGTTTAGTAGGTCTGTGGGAGTATCTTAATATACCATGACAAAAACGAAACATGTATCCGAATTTTCTGACAAGTGCGTTCAAAATACTCAATGATGCCTTTTCTTTGACAGCTATAAAAAGTTTAGTACTTAGTAGTTAGGTTAGTAAAATCATCGCAAAAGATGCACGCAAACGCTTGCAAGGTCTCTAATCTCAGGCCATGCTGAAAAGCCATATTTGACAGCTGCCCAATTCGTGCTAATGCCTTGACATAAGGTCTTTCTTCCTTTGTTGACACCTTCTTTAGTATGGAACTGACAGCTGTCAAATATAACCTATTAGATTGGCCCGAGATTAACAAAACAAGCGTTTACTAGTAACGAGGCCTTTTCTGACAACTATTAGAAAGTAAAAATTGGTACATTATAGTAGTTAGTAAAATCGTCAATAGATGGCGCTGAATGACTAATACTCTCCTTTATTGACAACGATCATTTAGTTCAAGGGAAGACGTTTTGATAAATATGAAATGCATAAAAAAAATCATAGACCACACGCTATTGATAAAACGCTTGTTTTGATGTCGATCTTGCAAGCGCTTGCGTGTCTCTGTTGCTAGCGCCATCTATTGATGAATTTACTAAGTACTAGGTTTTTAGCGGTTATCTTACGGTGAAAATAATTGTTATAATTAGCACTCTGTGTATTGTTAATAAATATGTTTTGGTGAGGGCGTGGGTGACGAGGGAAGGAAACCAAGAAGATGATGTTCACAGAGTTTATTCCAATCACCACACACTCTCCACCAATAAATGTAGTTAGCAGAATACAACAGAACTAACGTTATAAAAATAGTTATACAAGGTGTTTCAATGTAAATACATTAAATTGGAGACGTTGTATATGTCGCAGCCAACTGGTTAAAAACGCTGTGTAATTAAACAACTAGTTCTTTAATCAAACGCCGCCATCTAGCCAAACAACTAGTTCACTGGCTGAATTTTGAAGCATTTCAAACGTTCAACACATCGGCGGACCGAAAACCCGCTGTTTAATGGAATAAGTACGTTTTTACGCCACTGCGGCGCTAGAGTCGGTTTGTTTACAAGATGGCGTCAGCAGCACAAAAATCAACACCGTATTTTGTTATTTTGTGTTAAATAATCCGTAATTTGCGTAATCAGTGCTGTTTCATGAATATAAGTGATGGGGGCGCCTACGGGGGAAACGTCTGACCAAAAATTCAAACAGTTGTTTGAACAAACACTGCGAAACTATGAAATCCAACATCAAGGTAATTTTGTTCTTATTACACGAATATTGAGCCATTAAATGTTTATTAAACTGTCACAAACCTAATAAAACATGGGTAATTCGTTACGTAATCATTCAATTTGCAGTATCTACTAATTTTCGATGAAAATAGAGTGATGTGAACGTAGGTACTTACAAAGTATAAAGCCCTATACAAACTGCAGCGGGATTCGGATGGGTACTTGGGTAGCGTAGTGGAACTCAATTGCTTGACAATATGTACCAGTCACAATACCGCGTACCCACGTACAGAGCCGGTTTCGCTCCGGTTTGCATAACTCATGCTCGGGGCTAGACTGTAGGGGAGACTGGGGTTGCTTGCACTAGGGGGGTGGCCATACAAAAGACACTTTCAAAATTTTCTTAGTGTTTCTCACTGGTTGAGGTGTTTGAAAGGGGGCTGCCTGTAAATAAAAAAAAATTAGCCTCTCCTTTCCCCCTCTACAATAGGCCCCCTTGGGGTCATATTGACCCCCTTTTTTATGACGGGAACGTACAGAGTTGCTCATCAGCAACAATGTTTACCTAGAACACTTTTCTCTGGAGGCCCAAAATCGGTCAGAGGCCCCCAGGGCCCCGTTAAAGGATTCAATGGACCCCTCGATTTTTTGACGGAAATGGATAGAGTGGCTCATATACAACAACTTTTATCTACAAAGTTTTCATCTGGGATGCCTAGATTAGCATGTAGGGCCCTACAGTCTTAATACTGGGACTTAAAAAATAATTCGACCTGTGGGTCGCCATGATGACCTACAATTTTTTGACCGGGAATGGAAAAGGTTGCTCATCAGTAACAACGTTTGCCTTAAACACTTTATTCTGCGGCTTTAAATCAGCCGGTGGTCCCTAGGGGGGCCTTAAAAGGTCATAATGAACTTCTCCATTTTTTGACGGAAATGGATTGAGTGGCTCATATACAACTACTTTTATGTACATTTTTTCATCTGGAGGGGCCTAGATTAGCTTAATCTAGGCCTTTTATGGCCCTGGTGACTACTGCCTGTTTTTGAGGCCGCAAAAAGTGTTCTACGCAAACGTTGTTGATGATGAGCAACCTTTTCCATTCCCGGTCGAAAAATTATAGGTCATCATGGCTACTCACAGGTCGAATTATTGTTAAGTCCCAGTATTAAGGCTGTACGGCCCTACAGGCTAATCTAGGCCTCCCAGATGAAAACTTTGTAGATAAAAGTTGTTGTATATGAGCCACTCTATCCATTTCCGTCAAAAATCGAGGGGTCCATGGGATCCTTAACGGGCCCTAGGGCCTCTGACCGATTTTGGGCCTCCAGAAAAGTGTTCTAGGTAAACATTGTTGCTGATGAGCAACCTGTACGTTCCGTCATAAAAGGGGTCAATATGACCCCAAGGGCCTATTGTGGAGAAAGGAGAGGGTATTTTTCTATTTACAGGCAGCCCCCTTTCATACACCTCAACCCTCCCCTATAGTCTTGCCCTAAGCATGAGCTATGCAAACTGGAGCGGAACCGGCTCTGTACGTGGGTACGCTGTATTCTGACTAGTACAAATATCAAGTAATTGAGTTCCGGACTTCCGGTACTCACGTACCCACCCGGATTCCGCTATATTTTGAATAGGCTTACTTTCAGATCACAGAATCAGACATACGCGGGCTCTGTGCCCGTTTGCGACTCGCAACGCGTAAGCTGTGCGTGTGACATTATAATAACGCGCGTGGAGCCCGCGTATGTGTGAATATGCCCTAACACACATTGCTACCCTAGCAAATTGAACGCAAGCCAGTTGGCTAACCAACATACAGCTGTAGTGTAGAACGTGATCTTCAACCACTTACCTGATGAATGTTTAGTTGTTTGGTTAGATGGCGACGTTTGATTAAAGAACTAGTTGTTTAATTACACAGCGTTTTCAACCAGTTGACTGCGACATATATATCGCGAGGTGACATACAATCATGGTACTCACGATTTCATGCCTGGGTTCTACTGTTGCTGCCCATATTGTTCCTCCTTGCTCGCCATTGACTAGAAGATTTGTGGCAACCATGAAACCTAGTTCAAGGTCTCATGGTTGCCCGAAGCCACAGTGTCCCTGAAAGGAAATATTTAATGGGAGTAATTCATATCATACACAGATTAACCAAATACATATTACTACTGTTATATCTGTTACTAAATATGTTTCATAGAAGAATGTCAAGGGTCATTATAATTGTTAACCAATGTTAGCCATAAATGTTCTCTACACTCTTCGACCAGAGTGTTAGGGCCGGCGCACATAGACCGGACGCCGGCGACACTTTTCGCGCGACGCCTCTTGGTCGCGGAGCACACCAAGCGGCATTCTTCCGCGCGGCGTCGCCACGTGGCGCGTGCGTCCGCCGGTTCGCTAGACAGTGTTGCCCGCTAATCTTATTAAAAATAAATTGGGTGGTTCAGATGATTCCAACCTATTAAAAATTAAAGAACATTACGTTACGATTGTCACTGAACTAATTTTGCCTCGTTTGAAATAAAAATGGTCATTTGTGTGGCTCGTTGGTGTTTGATGGATCGTATGGGTTATTTGTATGGGTCGTTGGTATTTGTTAGGTCGTAAGGGTTTATTACGTGGGTCGTTGATGTTTGATGGGTCGTAAGGGTTTATTACGTGGGTCGTTGGTGTTTGTTGGGTCGTTAGAGTTTCTTACATGGGTCGTTGGTGTTTGTTGGGTCGTAAAGGTTAATTACGTGGGTTGTTGGTGTTTGTTGGATCGTAAGGGTTTATTACGTGGGTCGTTGATGTTTGATGGGTCGTAAGGGTTTATTACGTGGGTCGTTGGTGTTTGTTGAGTCGTTAGAGTTTCTTACATGGGTCGTTGGTGTTTGTTGGGTCGTAAATATTAATTACGTGGGTTATTGATGTTTGTTGGATCGTAAGGGTATCTTACGTGGGTCGCTGATGTTTGATGGGTCGTTAGGGGTATTTGTTTGGGTCGTTGATGTTTGATGGGTCGTAAGGGTTAATTACGTGGGTCGTTGGTGTTTGATGGGTCGTAAGGGTTTATTACGTGGGTCGTTGATGTTTGATGGGTCGTAAGGGTTTATTACGTGGGTCGTTGGTATTTGTTGGGTCGTAAGGGTTTATTACGTGGGTCGTTGATGTTTGATGGGTCGTAAGGGTTTATTACGTGGGTCGTTGGTATTTGTTGGGTCGTAAGGGCTTATTACGTGGGTCGTTGATGATTGATGGGTCGTAAGAGTTTATTACGTGGGTCGTTGATGTTTGATGGGTCGTAAGGGTTTCTTATGTGGGTCGTTGATGTTTGATGGGTCGTAAGGGTTTATTACGTGGGTCGTTGGTATTTGTTGGGTCGTAAGGGCTTATTACGTGGGTCGTTGATGATTGATGGGTCGTAAGAGTTTATTACGTGGGTCGTTGATGTTTGATGGGTCGTAAGGGTTTCTTATGTGGGTCGTTGATGTTTGATGGGTCGTAAGGGTTAATTACGTGGGTCGTTGGTGTTTGATGGGTCGTAAGGGTTTATTACGTGGGTCCTTGATGTTTGATGGGTCGTAGGGGTTTATTACGTGGGTCGCTGATGTTTGATGGGTCGTAAGGGTATTTGTTTGGGTCGTTGATGTTTGATGGGTCGTAAGGGTTAATTACGTGGGTCGTTGGTGTTTGATGGGTCGTAAGGGTTTATTACGTGGGTCGTTGATGTTTGATGGGTCGTAAGGGTTTATTACGTGGGTCGTTGGTATTTGTTGGGTCGTAAGGGTTTATTACGTGGGTCGTTGATGTTTGATGGGTCGTAAGGGTTTATTACGTGGGTCGTTGGTATTTGTTGGGTCGTAAGGGCTTATTACGTGGGTCGTTGATGATTGATGGGTCGTAAGAGTTTATTACGTGGGTCGTTGATGTTTGATGGGTCGTAAGGGTTTCTTATGTGGGTCGTTGATGTTTGATGGGTCGTAAGGGTTTATTACGTGGGTCGTTGGTATTTGTTGGGTCGTAAGGGCTTGTTACGTGGGTCGTTGATGATTGATGGGTCGTAAGAGTTTATTACGTGGGTCGTTGATGTTTGATGGGTCGTAAGGGTTTCTTATGTGGGTCGTTGATGTTTGATGGGTCGTAAGGGTTAATTACGTGGGTCCTTGATGTTTGATGGGTCGTAGGGGTTTATTACGTGGGTCGTTGATGTTTGATGGGTCGTAAGGGTTATTTTGTGGGTCGTTGATGTTTGATGGGTCGTAAGGGTTAATTACGTGGGTCGTTGGTATTTGTTGGGTCGTAAGGGCTTATTACGTGGGTCGTTGGTGTTTGATGGGTCGTAAGGGTTTATTACGTGGGTCGTTGATGTTTGATAGGTCGTAAGGTTGCCCGTGGGTCGTTGGTGTTTGATGGGTCGTAAGGGTTAATTACGTGAATCTTTGGTGTTTGTTGGGTCGTAAGGGTTTATTACATGGGTCGTTGATGTTTAATGGGTCGTAAGGGCTTCTTATGTGGGTCGTTGATGTTTGATGGGTCGTAAGTGTTAATTACGTGGGTCGTTGGTGTTTGATGGGTCGTTAGGGTTTATTACGTAATGAGCCACGTAAGAAACCCTTACGACCCATCAAACATCAACGACCCACGTAATACCCGACCCATCAAATAGCAACGACCCATGTAATAGACCCCACGACCATCAAACCAACGACCCACGTAATAAACCCATACAACCCAATAAACATCAACGACCCCAAAATAAACTCATACGACCCATCAAACAGCAACGACCCACGTAAACCCTACGACAACATCAACGACCACGTATTAAACTCTTACGCCCCATTAAACACCAACGACCCACGCGACCCAACAAACACCAACGACCACATAAATAACCCCGACAAACCAACGTCCCACGTAATAAACTCTTACGACCCAACAAACACCAACGACCCAAGTAATAAACCCAAGCCTCAATAAAAACCAACGACCCACGTAATAAACCCTACGACCAACAAACACCAACAACCCACGTAATAAACCCTAACGACCCAACAAACACCAACGACCCACATAACCATTACGACCCATCAAACATCAACGACCCACGTAATCCTTACGCCCCAATAAACACCAACGACCCACGTAATAAACCACGACCATATGAACGACCCACGTAATAAACCCTGACGACCCATCAAAATGAACGTCACGTAATAAACCCTTACGACCCAACAAACACCAACGACCGACCCAATAAACACCAAGGTTGTAGGTACTTATATTATAAATATTTATTCAAAACAATGTTTAGATATTTTTTATTTTGATTTATTTTAGTAATCGACACTTTTCTTTGAGAAACATTATCTTTTTTATTCCTATTGTGATGGCAACACCGGGAGAATGTCCGCTTGCGGCCTTGGGCCGCCCGGCGGACGCAAGCGCACTCAAGAGGCGCCGCGCGGCGTCGCGCGAATTCGCGCGGCGCCGCGCGAACAAATGGCGCTCGGACTTTTTCCGCCGCCGGCTATTATCGCCGTTACGTCAGTTGCGTACGGTTCATTTTCCGATTTCTCTGTTAGAGTCGCGCGACGGCGCGCGGAAAAGTGTCCACTCTGTCGGCGGCGGCCCTTATACTAACATACTAATATACTAGTTTCCAGTTATAGTACCACATATTAGAATATAATTCGCACACACACAATGTTAACATAACATCATATTAACAGGAAGAATCATTCGGTCAAACCTATTACATCAGACATTCATTGCTCTTTAGAAGACAATGATATAAATCTATGTAAACACACATTCTCACAAGCTCTGGTCCCACAGGGACAACCACTGGAAGCTTTCTCATCATCCTTGTACCACTTCTTGGATACAAGTCCACATATCATCATCATTGTGTCACTCCATCGACACCATGGCCACATATCATTATCATTTGGCCACATCCCATTATCATTTGGCCACATCTCATTATCATTTGGCCACATCTCATTATCATTTGGCCACATCTCATTATCATTAGGCCACATCTCATTATCATTAGGCCACATCTCATTACCATTAGGCCACATCTCATTATCATTGTGTCACCTCTTGGACGCCATTATCATTGTGTCACCTCTTGGACACCATTATCATTGTGTCACCTCTTGGACACCATGGCCATATCTCATTATCTTTGTGTGTGTTTACAAGTTCAAATAACAATGCCACTTCGGGCAAAAGACTTCATAACACAACCCTTCAGGGGCTTGCTCATAAGATCAAGCAACTAACGACCTGCGCAAGATGCCAAGACAACTATTCATGGGCCCATTTACAAGAACAAGCAACAAGCCGCAAAATACCGTTCCTAGATCTGCTGGACTAACAACAATATTGCGTTCGCTATCATATGAATTTGCTATCATATAATAAATAAATGGCATTTATCATGCAATAAAGAATTGTATAATTACTGATTATCAAATAGATAGATCTACATCTTATTCTAGACACTCAACTTATATATGATGTGCCGCCGGAGCCTTCCACTCTGCTCTGAACACATCACTTTGCACTCTGCACAAATCTTAACACTTAGAGCTAACTGTACACATAAATAATCCGCGAAACTTGCACAGAAACTCTTTGTGCGTAATATGAACTTGATTCGTTTAGATTTAAACTGATTAAAGAAAAATGTAACGGACCGTTTGATCTCTTTGTGAAAATCGGTTACTCAGTGTTGCCAGCGTTTTCCTTGTCTATGAAAATCGTGAGACGTCACGACACTCCCGACACTAGGAAGAAGTTGACTATGCTAATACCCTCAACCCTGAGCCTCAACCAGGTCAAAATTCGTAACTTGCAACGTCCATATTCCATTTGCAAGTATCTCTATACAATATCTCTTCTCATATTTGTAATAATCTATAGGAACCTCTCTAACCTATATCTATCTCTGCCAGATATAGTTTCAAAGCAGACTTGCAAATTTTGTTACTATATTTTTCATATAATCCATAACCTCTTTTTTCTCTAATGTATTTTCATTTTTACGTATTTATTTAGTATTAAGCTGATATCTTGTTATATATAGGCGGAGACTTATTATTAGCATATGTTTATTCAAAATTGTTAACACGTTTATATATTTGGCTGTTAGTCTTCCTAAGAATAATAAAATAAAATAAAATAAATAAAAATATCAGTAACCTCTTCAAAGCAACATTATCCTTCGACAAGTGCTATTTTACAAATCATCATTATTCTTTGGTATAAGCTCAACATCAAGTCATCTTTTAAAATTTTATAATTTAACTAGACAGTTAACTGAATAATTTCAGCCATGTCGCTGAAAGTCAGTAATTTTCAGACCAGACAAAGATAATTAAATCCTTAAACATGTAACTGAAGGTAATCTTTCCTCTCAGCTATTTAGTTTTGTGAATTGATTTTAACTCTGAGACATTCTTACAATTTGAACCACTTTCAAAACTTTTCTAATTCACACTTCATATCCCTCCTATTATCCATCATAATATTAATTGATGCATAGTATTCAAAGTTCAGAAAATACCTATATTATAGCTTCTCTCTAAAGTATACTTCCATAAATGATCAATAATACGTCATGATTTTAAATAATCTAGATAATTCATTTCCATTCTCTTTAGTCATATTTATACGACCGAACCTCATCTGTATGCAACAGATGATCCACCCGAACCTAGGAAAAAAATCTGTTAATAGTATCTACTGACTATCAGATAGTTGATGTTCGCGAACTTTAATTCGTCTAAATGTAACGTTTTTATTGCAGACTCTCTTCTGCAGCTTCGTGCTACTGACCGTTTATGAACTTTGACAGATACATGAGCTATCGAACCTCTCTGAAATCAATTTTATCTTTCAACTTTGGCTTACATGTTTAAGCTTTGTCCACGAGGCAAGAACTAAGAAAGTATTCAATTTAACATAATAATTAACATAATGTTAAGTTTCAAAGTACCTTATAAAGTTTATCAGTATGTAAACTTCATTTTATACCCATTGAATTCTTATGATGATTTTAGTTCATATTAATCCTTCAACATTTCTTTGTGTCTACACAATGTGTTATTACATACTTACAATTAACCATGTAAAAGCATGTACAAACTCAAATAGTTAGCGATTGTATCAATCAGCATAATTTCTGTTATACCTAGTTTCATTTTCCTTATGTGATTCAGAATAGTATTTTTAGGTTCAATAAAACTGCTTACATAATAATAATAATCGTAATTGACTATGTCGTCCATATCTCTGACAAATAATAATGTGAATATTATATTTCATCTTACATGCCTAATGCTTCTTCCTTTTCTCATATTTTAGTGCTCAATTCTTATCGATGAAGTATTTGCTGTTCTTGTCATCTTTTCATCAATTACCAAACAGTCGTCATCAGATATTATCATCAATGTCATCTTATGATCATTGTATCTCAAAATATCCATTTTGTTAGATGCTTCAAACACTCTCAAAGTAGTCATTCATAAGTAGGTTCATATTGATACCACAACTATATTGGATAATTATGTTACATAAAATATCTGTCTCAACCATTACCTACAGAATAAACTTTGTTATTAAAATAATAGATTGCACAGATTTTCTCATGTTATACCTACCAACATTTCATTTCATTTCAAATTTCAGACGCATGTTGATATTTATTCATCTACATTCAATACTACTTCATAATTAGTATATGTACTTATAATATAATCTATTCACTTCTATTGTTTTCCTAAAATGATAAACAATTATTATTTTAATTATTACCAAACATTTATTTACATATTTTTCTCAATTTATATCATACCTATTTCTTCATTGGTCTTTTATTTCAAGTCATTCAATTGCCTGCCAACAATCCAAATTTCATCCAATTTAAATTAAGTACCTACACCCAATGATGAAGTTTCAAATTGTAAGTATTTATACCAAACGTGTTACCAAGTCACTCACTTGTAGATAAATTAGTCAAAACCACAAAACTCTTGGCTCTTACACAGATTAGAGGAATTATGGTTGTACTTTAGGTACTTTACCACACACAACATGTCATCTTCGCCAAAATGACATGACAATTCTTACTATTTCAGCAATATTCATTTGTCCATAAATTATCATAATATGACAGTCATTTGCTTTAAATGTCATTTGCTCTTCCAGCAAACCAAAATATTCAGATATCATTTCAATTTGTTTCATAGAAATACTTTAAGTAATACTCTCTAGGTTCTTTGAGTACTCATCAACAGCCATTTACTTGCCTATTTAAAGATCCAAGTTTACTCATGACCTATGCTACCATCATCAATTTGATGAAGTAGTTCAACGCTTCTCAACCGTTGTCCGCAGGCCACAAACAGTTTTAAAATCGAATTTGCTCTAAGTTATCAATAAACAAGTTACTATCCTTCATTCGTTGGTTAATAATCGTTTACTATTTCTGACATTTGTTTCAAACTTAAATAATAAAATTATTTTCTGTGAATGTCAAACATATACTATGTTGAATTTTAGGTTTTAAGTTTCATTTCAACATGTCTTAATGTAAGACCTACAACGTTTCCTAAATATGCTATCTATTCAATAAATAGCTAGGTCTTATGCTAGGTTTACATTTATGTTTCTAGTGACAGGCTCATAAAGTTTGAGAACTTTTGACTTTGTGTAAAACTTTGAATTTTAACACACTTTATAAGTATTCTATACTATGCCCAAATGTTCAAAACCTTTTAACATCATGTTTGCTCTATTGATGTGCTATTCATTGTTTTATAAGCAAAACTAAAAGTTTTTATATTGTTTTGCTCAATTTTCATACTGAATACAACACTCTATCAACTATTGGATATTTTCATTTTCTTCCCAATATCAACTATTGGACAAATTAAGATTCCACAAATGCTTCTCTGCTATTCTTTTACAGTCTACATTCAGGGTAAACTTAGAGCAAGCCAGCCTCTAAGCGCTTCATTACCGCTTTTATCATAAAGCAAAAATCTTGTGAAATGCTTTAGAAAAAAAATGTTAAGATAACTTACAGAAATATCTATCTGCTGCTAGTGCAATTCTTCATGGAATATTATCCATTCTCTTTCAATTTTAGCACACAATTTCACTATTGTTTCACATTTTTAAAGTTTACAAAAATTAACCTTGACATTAACTGTCATATCACTCATCATACTAATTCATTGGAATCCTTCATCCGGTACGTATAAAATTTTTCATTGACCAATAACGCGCTAAATTTCAAACTCTGAAATCATAGTTCTTATTTCCATCGTTCTATGGAAAGTTTTGCATGAAATATTCTCATAAAGTTATTTCACCTATAATGCGCAATTTAACAATGTCTCATTATCATCTAACAGAAGATTCAGACATTTTAAAATCATTCACAAGTAAATTATTTTCTACCAATTTGAAAATATTATTTCACATGGCAACACTGTAACAGCTGTCACCGTGATCGTATTCATGTTTTATTTGAAAACAAATCAATTCAACGTATCTGTAAGAGAGTTATTTACAAGTACTTTTTGTCATTAAATGGAACAAACATCATGAATATATAAAACATGAAAACCAGATCTATCATATATCCGGTCATTAATCTCATCTCAAATCGTATTACTGACTCGCGCAGTAGTACTCAAATTCTTTCAAATTGACTGGTATTTGCAAAAGTACCAATTTACTTCCAATTTTTCGTGATTTACTAAAGGTACAATAACAAAATTACTTTGAAAGATGTCTAAAATTTATCCATTAATTTTCGTTTCATAACTTGCTTCCAAAGTCGTCGTAGTAAATAAATCGTCACGTAAAAGTGCATAGCAACGCCATCTATGATTACTCAAGTAAACTTTATGACGTATCCTGTCAAAATTAACTGTTACGAATAGTGATGTAACCATCATGGTACATACATCATATTATAAACCCAGTACCATGTTCTATAGTACTTTCATTACCGTACGTAAATGTACTTTAATTTTGACTACTATAATAATATGGTTAAACCAAAAAATAAATAATAATCATAACAATTATAGCCTTTATTGACCAATTTTACATTTATTATATTCAATGACAATAAATTAATTTAATTAAATTTTTTGCATTTTATTTCAAATATAAATATCCTTCATTTATTTTATTTATGTTCTTTCATTACAGGTCTGCCTCATAAGCAAAATCCTCCTCCAGATCCTTCCACATCTTTCTGTTCTGAGTTTCCCAATCCAGTTGCTACCTGCTTTCCTTGTGATGTCACCTGCTCATCTTAGATATGGTTTTCCTGTTTCTCTTTCCGTCTCTTGAATACCACTCCGCTAAATCTATGTCCATTTGTTTCGTGGGTTCCTTGCCATGTGACCTGCCCATTTCCATTTCAGCCTTTTCACGGAGAATTATATATCATCACTTTAGTTTGGTTTCGGATACGATCTAGTCTCTGTCTCTCTTTCTGTTTGATTGAAAGCATGCATTGCTCCATGTCGTGTTGAAAAACCTTTAGTTTCTGTAGGATTTCGGCTACTCTTGATCGCCCTTTAAATATGTATTCATCCGATTTAATCAAATAAATAGTTCCACGAACTAACCACATTTATGAAGTTTCCACTTAAACGCATCGATGAAAACAAACAATACAAAACCTTCCGGCAAATTGTACAACACAGTACTGTACCAATACTGGTCAGCCCGGCAGCCGTTAATGACGTAACTAACGTGAGCAAATATTTCTTTTCTAGACAAGCTGTCCGTCCGCCAGAAACCCATCACTTAGGTGTACCTTAGGTACTATATCGACTGTGTACCCATACCCACCGGGTGGTACGTAAGTAGGTACCTACAGTTTTGCAACTATCGACTGAAACGTCAAACGCCACTATACATGATAAACGTGGCGGACTTTGAAATAAATTCGCTAAGGATCTAATGAGTTAAAAAATCGCAGATGTACCATAATTTTGCTTAGTACATATGTACCATAATACCCAATACCTAGGCAGCTCTATACAATTTTGACAATTAAGTTCTTTACTGATAATAATAAGACAA